>JWJA01004528.1:0-42567 GCA_000812885.1 Lanzia echinophila
AGTGTTTGATGTTTCGGGGTGGCGTGGAGGGAGTGAGGTTTATGAGGCATTTAGGAGGTGGATGAATGAGGAGATCACACACCACATACACCATCTCCCCACAAGAGAAAAGAAGAAAGAAGAAAAAAAAGATCAAAAACTCACCTCCCATCATCCGCCAAAAACCAATCAATCGACTTCAACAAATTCTCATGTTGCCAAGGCATCCACAAACAATCCGCACTAATAACCCTCGAAAACTTGCCCTTATTTTCCAATGAGAACTCATCATTCAAAACTCCCCATTCGTGTCCTATTACTTTCACGTCTCCTTCTAATACTATTTCTTCTCCATTTTCACCTTTCTCATCAACTTCTTCTTTCTGATCTCCAACTTGCGCTTCCGGTGAGCCTTTGGCCTTGATCTCACCACCAAGACCGTTGTTTTTAACATTGACCTTCAAGTTGTTGATGACTTTTGGATCGGGATAGTCGGTGATGACCACCTCTTGTGCGCCCATTAAGCCACACATGATACCGACAAGACCAGTACCTGCGCCGACTTCGATTACACGTTCACCTGTTTGGTTGTTACTTCTTGTTCTGGGTGGTAAAGATGTGTTTCCCTTCTCGGTCACTAGAATGGAACAGGAAAAATAGTGAAATATAGTTTATATGAAGGATTTGAGACAATTCAAATGCATCAAAAAACTATATTATAGCAATTCATAGTAAAAGTGGGTATAAAAACTATTAAAAATAGTGAAATATACCCACTTTTACTATGATTCAAAGTAAATCTGCTCCCGTAGGGGTTTACATCATTCAAGAAACTGGCGAGAATTATGCATGGGATTTCTCAAAGAAACGGAACCCTTCTTGCAGATAGCAAGTCGAATGGATATTGTCGACAGGATCTTACGCCAAGATGTCGTTCACACCGCTCTTACTCTCCATACTGCTTCTCGCCACCTGCCAAATATTCTGAAGAGATTGTTGGAGCCATCGCGTGCTCCGACGGGCCCGATCAGACCAACATGACAGCCGCCGAGTTCCTGGACTATTGGCAGCGGGTAAGAGGGGGGTACCTATTTGGGTGATCGGTGGGCACGAAATCGGTTGATGTGCGTCTTTTGGAGGTTCAGACCGATAGTCACCTATCCTGGCATTTTTTTTACTCTGCCTTGTGGAGCATTGAAGCCCAACAAATCCTACTCAGGTCTTATTGAAGGCATGACCTCGGAATCGGGTTTATTCGTCTCGAATACCCTAGATCCCGTCACATCTCTTGCGAAGTATGTAAGACGTTGAAGACTGGTACCACTCGATTCTCACTAACCATCAACAGCGGACAGAAGATGAGTGGGAGATTCAATGGATCGAGACTGTTACAGCAAGAACCAGGTGTAAGTAATTCCACCTTTGCTAAGTCTCATCTCTGGTTGCAGAAAGTTGAAAGAAACTTAACATTTATCACTCTCAGCCTCTTCGATTTCCAGCGCCAGGATTGTGAGGCAATATTTCCAAGCAGGAGCACTTCCAGAAGTTGGAACAATATGCCCTGTATACAATAGAGTATTTGGTCTACTTGGCAATGGCTCCTAAACTCCGGTGATCCTAATACCCAACCAGCTCCCAGCTACCTCACATTCTCCATCCAAACCCAAAAGATTCCTTACACATCCTTACACATCCTTACACATCCCTCCCTCCCTTTCCAAAAAACCCAGACCCCTGTTCCTACCTACCAGGAAAGCAAAAAAGCAAAACAATAAACATACAACAGTGGGGATTCGCTGGTGGTCACCCACCCAACTACTAATCCACCGATTCAAGGCTTGTGTATGGCAGAGCGGACGGGATGCCCAATTCTCCTTGATCTATGGTCGTATGTGACAGTTTATTGTTTAATGAGGTATATATACTCTTGATTTATATGGATCTTAAGTAACCCATGTAATTGGGTAGGCGAAGCGAATACTTGCGACTTTACATTTTTTAATTTCTATAGTACTGGGTATCTATCTAGAGGTGCGAAATTATAGCTCCTGGTTCTTTTTTATGTTAATTGTTACTGGAATATTTATTATCCATCAGATTTTATACGGTTTTGAGGTTTTGATTCAATTGTTGTTGGTTAAATGATATGAAGATGAGGAACGCAGTTATTGTCATCTCATTTTTCTCACGTTCCTTCCAGAGAACTTCCCACTAAATAGAAAATCGATCTTACAACTTAAAATAAGACCGAATATCGAAGGATAAGCTGGCACACAATACTGATGCACATACTAGGCGCTGTTGCGTGGCGATGTTTTCGTTCTATATGATCACTTTCACTGTCATTAGCAGTGAAATCTCATCGCTACCCCTTTCAAAATCTCGGGATGGGATGACAGTATATAGACGGATATTATATCATTATCATTATCATTATCCAAAAGAGAAAAGCAAATAAGGCGCAGATTTCCTTGCGCTCGGATAAGATATCAGTAGTAACACTCGGCTCTGAAGCCAGCCATGAGTACTCATATTTTTCGAATCTAAATTCTTAAAGTGTATGTTCCGATCTTGCGGTGCAATTTTTTCTTTTATAGATGGATTTTGGGGGTTCTTTGATAGTTGATAGATGGTGAATTATTTACCTACAATATTATGGAAATATTCCCCATTGTTACCACAGGATTCTAGATTGGGAAGGAGCAGTGCTAGTTACGTCTATAGGGGATAGGAATCAGAATTGGTGGAGTAAATGGCATTTCAGCTCTGGTATAAATGGTTGACTTCTTGCAGTATGGAATATGATGTGAACAACAGACATAATGCAGACGACAAAGATTATGCAAGGACATCATAGGAGGGTTAATACAGGAAGCTACTTGTAATCTCAAAAGAGCAAGACTTCTCCGCTGCGAGGAGAATACAAAGTTCCGGAGTATGGGATTTCGATACGTATTCATCATTCCTAATGCAATTCCACTCTGCCACTGTCAATTTACCAACATGTTACCTATCGTCATCTCATCATCGATTTCCATCTCAGCTCGAGCTATAGCTACAGCCAGCACCCACTTCCACCCACTTTCACCTCCATTACTTGCACCGGAGTTTCCTTCACAGGTCAGGGTATTCTATGAGATAAACCCCGGATGCCTTCTTGGTTTGAGGTAATCTTCTTGTTCCTGCACCACCAGCGGATGCAATAATTCACTAACCAATAATCCCACAAATCAATGTTCAATAACTGTTCAATAATTGAATCTACTATGTATAGAATTATCAAGTAGGGTTTGGACATTAAGTTTTTTGAATATTTGATTTATCAAAATAAGTCGAGACTTTGGAGTAGTTAATGAATCACTGCACCCACTGGGTGCATTAAGAACAAGACTATTGAGCAATTGGCAATCTTTTGAAGATGACTGCTGCTTATATAGAGCACATTTGCTTCGGTGCGAGTTCTTGTGTATAATCATGGAAGTTCACAAAGAACATGAATGGTGAACTTACTATTCAATAGCCCATCCAGCTATGTGAATCACGGAATGCTGTAGTATGGAAAATGTGGAGTTATCGCTGTTAATAACAGATGTCATTGCCGATTTGCTTGTGTTGGTCAGGATGATTGTTATTGTCTGCATGCTTCACTGTTGTGCGAACTGCATTATAACCATACTGCCAAAGACACTAGATCTTCCCTTCCCCTTTCTTTACATTATTATAATCTAAAATACCCACGCACTTGCAAATCACTTCACCGAATACTTCCACGGCAGAATTTCCAGTCGTCCTTGTCATCAAGTCGATTACTTGGTCTTCGATACAAGAACCCCAATCCTTCAAATCATGAACCTGAAGCCTCCTTTATAAGTCAAGAAATTCTCGAATACCCGAAAGAGAAAGTGGAAGGCAAGTGAATATCATCCTACTCATCCGCACTCTTTAGATCTACAACTTCAAGCTTGAATGTTCCATGTGGTATCTGTATATAATTCACTTCTTATGCCATTCCTTTCAATATACCTCACCTACATAATCGTATATCAGATCATCCAAAATCCGATTCACTCACCCGCATCTCTCCCTCCTCACTTGGACTTCATCTATTATAAATAGATCGCAATCCCAAAACAACCTTTTCTAAGTAACACCCACGCAATCAAAAAACAGTCAAGGATTTAGGATCTCGGATCACTAATCGAGAAGCTGGATGAAAGACTGAAAACGCATACAAAAGTGACAAGATTTCTTTCCTCCTGTTTCTCTTCGGGGACTTGACCCAGTTTATTGAGGCGTTAGAAGATTTCTATCAAGCGCTATCATTTTTCTTTTTCTTTTTTCATTCTCATCCCATACCCTCATCGTAACTTAAATCGCCGCAACCACTATCATCCCATCTCATCAGACATAAACACCTCCATCACTACCCTTAACTTCGCCACCTGTCAAGAAACCAGGTTCTGTTCGAGTCCGTAGCCACAAAAACTGCGTGTATGAGAACCATCCCAACCGCCAGGTATATGTATGTAACCAGTTGCAGAAATATAGACATGGGCAGATATTGCGACGAACGGGAAATAGCGTAGACCACGTTGAGGTAAATATGGTAGAGGACGAAGTTTGTGAATGCTAACAATGATAGCATCCACTAAATTCGGTATCCATTTCCCCTCCAGCTATCGGTGCTGTGCAATCGCGACGTAGGTTTTTAATTCGGTTCCTGCAGCAGCCTGGTGAAGATTTTCATCAAAGTCGTAGTCATATTCAGCGGATATCCAGAAAGCAGCTGGGAGTCTAAATAAGCCTAAAATTACAAGTGTCTGTCATCAGCATGTGGGGCCATGGCATAGCATGATTCCGCAAACTTTGTATATAGGCAAGTAAGGGAAACCCACTCAAAGTTGCCAGAGGTGTAAACATATATGGCAAAGATCCCCAGTGCTCTCCAAGCCCGACGACCAAGTAAATGGCTTGGATGCCCTTGTAAAGTAACCCCAATCGTAGTCATAGTCGACATTGACAAGAAAGCTATATGTGTGGAAGGCGGTCTCTTTGAGATACCGTCACAACTTCTGACGGCGATTTCTTCGGAAACATTCCAGTGCCTTCCGTCCTAGAATACAGCGTTTGAAGCAGCTAAGTCAGTTTCGTCCCAGTCCTTCGCACGGAATCGTTGATCTGCGATGCTGAAATACCTCCAGACTATCGAGACTGGATTGTAGTGAGGAAGACATTTCACCCACGAAGGTTCTGCGTAATCCCTTCGAGTAATCGGTCGCTGACAGCCTGGTATTACGTGTAAAAGTCAGGGAGTTAGACATAACGTGAAGAACTCGAGCCATTGCGTTGACGAGGTATTTTGCGAAGAATGTTGTAAAGGAAGCAGTTCCCTTTTTTGGAGAGATTGAGGCGCCGATTCTTCCTCGATGATATTGAAAACAGAAACTAAGCCTAGTATTACAGCCAGCACTTGACATGACAAGAGAGCGTGCTATTGATGGGTAATGTAACTGAGTTTGAGGCATTGTTTTGGCTCCAGAGATGCTCAAGTTAGGGGCGGAAGAGGGAGAAACAAATGATAACTTCCATCGCTCCCTTTTATATTGTTGTTCGAGCCTTTCTTGATACAAAACGGGATGATGCGTTTGCGTGTACTACACGCCTGCCCTTGGCCGCAAAATAATAATATCCACCAGTGGATTCGCAGGATCAGCATGAGACGAAACACTGCAGCGACTTTACCGCCTCGTGATAGGTAATTTAGCAAACTATGAAACGGACATTGTACGACCGCAAGATTGTTTGCTAATAGTGTGGGAAAAACCGGAAGAATAAGAAGGTGCATGGTAGTTATGATAGAAATATAGCGAGCGAAAGCTCCGAGTATGTAGCCATGATTCGCTCTAGAACAAACAATTAGATATTGAGAGAAATCAGTAGTGGAAGATGCTCACAATCCATCGTATACTTGACGAACGGCAATAGCATCAAGCATCATTAAAAGGCAATTGACTGGATGGATTGAGGCTGGTCAACATGCATGCCTTGAGGAGAACTGCTTGAATTGGAGAATGAGTTTTATTTTCTTTTTCGAAAGATTTTTATTTTTGCTGCTGCAGTTAAACGTAGAAGCTCACCGGGAGTTGTGGAAGGGTAACCGGGGAATAGAGTATCGTAATTCTGTAAATGGCTCCATGCAGTTAGATGTTCATATCGAAAACAATGAGACGAGAATATCATTTTATTCTACATTGATATGAATAATAGAAACCTTGTTGCTAAGAAAGCATTGTACCTAGATAGTTCATCCCCTCCCTCCCTTCAGGTTCGTTGTCGTTCTTTCGAGTTTGAAATTAAGAAAGTTTACATTCTGATCAACGAATTGGTAATGCCCACGTGATTCGGGTGGGCTCGGGCCGGGAGCTTAGCAAGACTTCGCGGCATTCGATGTCGCCCGGGTTTCAGTTACCCAAACATACATAGCCTAATAAGCAGCCAAAAAGGACCTCAATTGCAGCATTTGCACAATCAAGAATGAATCCGGCACTTATACGCGATAGATTCAGAGCGGCTCAAGCTGCTGGCGATATTACTTACTATCCAACCCAATTGACCATCTTGCATTGCAATTCATTTCCAGTAAGTTAATTGAATAATCTCCAATTGACGATACTAATGCCTCGTCAATCTAGTTTCAATTGCGATATTCTCCAGCTCTTGCACATAAACCCAAGTCTGACAAATCTCGAGATCCTTCCCAGAAACCTTTCAATCCTTTTCTCAATCCCTCGAAACAATTGTTTGTTGCGGAAGTCGCACCTTTCCACAATATCGTCCTCAACAAATTTCCAGTTATACCAGACCATTTCATACTTGCTACAAAACAATTCAAACGCCAAACTGATCTACTTGAAGAGGCGGATCTTGCAGCGGCATATGATTGTTTGAAGGCATATCGAGTTGAAGGAGAGGAATTGTTTGGGTTCTTTAACTCCGGCGAACACTCTGGTGCTTCGCAACCACATAGGCACATTCAATTTTTGCCAGTGCAATCCATGAGAACGGGACTAGGCGAGGAGAAATGGGATCCCTTGGTAGACAGTCTTGTCGATTCCACTGTTGCTGGTGAGTCTCTTGTGCGCTAGGAAGTCCGACGCTGACAGAACGAGACTTGCCTTTTGAATATTTTTCGGCAGCCATTTCAGTTAATGCGCAGGCCTCTGAATTGCATGCTACTTATAGAAGACTGTATCTGGAAGCTTGCCAACTTGTGAAGACTAGAGCGAGTGACAGTTATGTGGTATCAAACAATGAGAATGAGTCCTCGATCAGCTACAACCTCGGGCTCACAGATAAGTCTATGGTACTGTGTCCGCGAACATCAGAAGGATTATCCATTAAAGACATGAACGGCAACCTTCTCGGACCAATTGCCTTAAACGGGACACTTTTGGCAGGCACTTTCCTAGTGAAGAGTGAAGCTGAATGGGACACTGTGCGCAGAGACGAACGAATCCTTACGAATGTTTTGAAGGCAATTGGTATTGCTCGAACACTAGCACAGCGTGACCCGAAGCCACTGGGTGCTGTCAATGACAGAAAAGACGTCAACATCTAAGGCATATGTTTACTAGCACGTACATAAATTCAATTGTGACAGGGTTATGCGCACACGAATAATCCTATGTTTCATTGATCAATCTATCCTGCATTTTAGCCGACACTTTTATCGTCCAAGAACTCAACAATCTCGATCTTGTGATCTTCGGAATTGAAGCTCATCCCAACGCTTTCGACAAGTAGCATAACCAAATTGATAAGATCCACCCTTGCTGGAAATGTACTCGGCGACTTTCTTCCATGGAATCTTGGGTTCGGTAGATAGTCTGAGATCGGAGCGGCTATATGACTTGACAGCTTTTTTGAGCAGTCGAATCTAGGCGCATGGATTAGGATTAATATCACAGAGAGGAATGCAGCAACTTACATCATTATCAGTCCATTCTGGCTTTCTTACTCGTGCTTCCTTGGCTTTGGTCAAGGTTCGAAACCGACCCCTTAATGTGGATTCTGCCTCGGTGAAATTTCCTTCGGCACGGATAGTTTTGTATGACATTCCAGCATTTTTAGACATGACGAGAAACATGTCCTTCTCCTTGCGGTCGTTCAATACTTCGCTTGGCAAGTCTGATACCGACTGAGGCTGACTTTGCATGGGGGCATATGTTTGGGATTTTGACTTGGGAGGTAATATTGGTCGTGGTGTTGGTGGCGGTGGTAAAATTGGGTTGCTGGTGCTCGGTTCGGCCTTTTGTGTGTGGCTTCGTGTGTTGCTGACTGCGCTAAGTATCGGCGTATTGGCCTTCGTGCGCTCTTGCCTCGCTTGTTTGGGTGTTTGCTGTCGCGGCCTTGCAGTTCTGTGCACCAACGATTCGCTCCTTGGGGGTGCTGAACTTGTCACTGCTTCTCTTCTGGTAGCTGGCCGAGCAGATGGGAGCATGTGCCGTTGACGAGAGCCAGGTGATCTTTCGTCTCCCATTTGTGCTCCATCGCCAAAGAAGGGCATTGGAGCATCTGGAGCGCTAGGTATTGGTTCAAATGATGTAAGAACAGATAATTGGCTCGCTGCTATAGCGGAAATGCAGGACATAGGCTCATTCAGGTTCAGTGCCCTGGGTGTAATGGTGTCAGATGAGACTGACTGTCCTGCTGTCCACTGGGTATCCGAATAATGGTTCAGGGATGTCCCGAATTGATCATGATACGCTCCGCTTCTTGGCAGGCCATCTTGAGGGTTTTGAAATCCAAACCCATTTAGGCATTCGTTCTCATCACCATTCCTCTGTTCGTCGTACCAGCTACGAATTCCGCTGTTCAATTCACAGGAAGCTCTCTTGTGGCTAGCTTCGTAAGTATTTGTATGGTTTGCTTTTGTTGTGTAGTTACTATCTACTGTTGTTGGGCTCGTTCTGTCGATGGTAAAGTAACTATCTTCGATTGCTGATATATCTGATCCATTTGAGCTGAATGACACTTCTGGCATGGATAATTGCGAAGAAGTTCTGCAGTTTTGAAAAGCTGTAAAGCTTCCATTTTGGGCATAACCAGTTCCAAGCATAGGGCTCGAACTATCATAGGAGACCATGCCATTTGGGTTGTATTGAGCAGTCAAAATAGAATCCTCTCTGTTTATTTGACTTGGTCTTTGTTTTATTGTTGTATAACTTGATTTTCTGTTGTCTGTTTGGTCCCGAGAAAGAGGTGTGGTATCTTGCACATATTCACCATGTGCCCTTCGAATCTATTTTTTGTCAGTCCCCACCCAGTATGAAGAGATTGCCAACATTGTGTATACCGGAAATGAAGGATTTTCTTCTTCAAAATCTTCAGCTTGTAGTTCCCAAGTTCTCTGTTCCAAAGGGGTGCACACAACACTCCAAGCTCGGTCTGTAGCTTTTAGCTCGGGATCTGCCATCTCGTCAAATATCGGATGTATTGGCATTGGGTATTCAGTTGGAACAAAGAACAAGCCATTTTGAACAATCTGGGGCTCTACGTTCATAAACATCATGGAAAATCTTCACCGCCTATCATGTCTTAGAGTTGGACATGTAAGTTTCCTATGATGGCTTCAACGTCGAGATGCACTTCAGAATGTTCTGTGGCATACACTCTGCAATGCTATGCAAGAATATTGTGGACCAGAAGCATGAAGAGGTTAGGCTTTCGGCATGCGAAGCCACTCTTTCTTTCCAATCAATGGTATTGAAATCGAACTGTTGGATTGGATGGAACTGCAGTAATGCGCTACAAATTGACAATATATCACACCAAAATGCTTGAGGAAAAGTCGGTTGTGTTTCCTACAAGCTTCAAACCTCAACAATTGAACAAAACTATGTATTGTAAAACGCTATGGCCATACATCTCCATCTTCAACATAATGGGGGCACGACCCAGTTCAATCTTTCTAGAGGTTCCGAAGAAGGAAGCTTAGGCCTGAATACAGGGTTCTGAATACTTGCTTTTGCTAATTATTATCTCTTCCCAGAAAGAGATATGCCTACATGTCAAGGCAATTCCGAATCACTTCAAAAAAAAACCATGCTTGGTTTCACAACTGCAATATGGCTTCCTGCATGTCCTTACCGACAAGCCACTACAAACCCCTTTCCTGCCCTAAAGGCATGGCTATCTTTCGGATCACCCCAGTCAACCTTCTTGAAAATCTCTTCCATATATGACTCTTCCAACTTGACCTATTATTACATATCGCAATCACCCACTGAAAATTTAGTTGGTTAATTTATCAGTTTTGTTACACAACCATTGCCCTTTGACATTACAACCACCTGTAAAAAGTGGACCCGTCGGCATAAGGACCCTTTCTGCTTCCTGTAGGTTGTTGCATCATAGGTTGTGGCATTCCAACAATTAACCAACCTTCACCAACCCCAACTTATTCCTTCCTGCCCAAGCAGAGATACATTAGTAAACCTCTTGGCCAATGGTATTCTTTCATTCACATAATTTCCTTTCAGATATTGACAGTCTGGGGTTCATCTTGATCATATTTTCTATCACAATTCCGTAAATTAAAGCTTCGGAAAGACTCGATGTTGCATTCCACACGGAACGGTGGAGACCCAGCGAACTTCTTACAAAGTGAAATTCAGTTTCACTTCCGGATCGATCTCGCAACGGTGCAATGCGTTTACCCCACGCTATTCACAGGGTGAAAAAAAAATCATCATGATCCACGGGTGGGCCACCATCAAGCTAAAATTCAGATGAAATTAGAAGTGAGTGCAGGGTTGGTGGGGGTTCGCATGCAGATCGAATGCAGCCACCTATTTCTTCTACACGGTCAAAGTTGCATATGCAGCTTAGCAGTTACGAGATTTAGTAGAATTGGTTGCATGGGTCAACAATCTCTGCTAATCGCGGCAAATGTTAACTGGTTGCAACTTCAGGGGAAAGCTGAAAAACAAGAAACTAATCGCGCGATTTTGTATCGGGGCGGGGCTACTGGCATTGCCTGATGCATTGCCTGATGCATTGCCTGATTCTTTCCTAATTGGTGGTTCGTTCATTTGGGATCTCCAAAAGTAGCGGTCATCAGATCTTGCAAATCGAACACCAGGGCGCAGCATCGATATGCAAAACGACATCCTATCGATCAGCCTCTCATTCCTATTTTCGATGCTCATTAGTCTAACAACTGGCATTAGCCATGATTCGCTGGATCGGAGCTGGTGCCAACACAAATCTATCTCGTTTAATCTTACCATTGGCATCTGGTCTCGAACGGGGAATGAATATCTAGATCCGGGGAAAGGAAATAGCTCCAAAACTTGATAGATGGGCGGATGGCTCTCAATCCCACACTGCGGGGAGCCGAAGTGACTCGACTTAAAATTGCCCATTGCGCACAATCAAGAAGAAGTGGAGAAAGAGTACTTGCTACCATTTCCGATCTAGAAGGCACTTTCTTTTTTTCGACTCCAACTTTGCCACATTCGTTTAAGGTGGATCCCTCTTTTTGAAAAGCTATTGTTCTCAACCTTCCTCGAAATTCATTCGAAAAATGTCTCGCTCAAGCTTAGAAAGAATTTTCAAATCATCGGCCCCATCGACAATGTAATCTCTGTAGCCAGCATTAGCCCTTCCGGAAAGACTGGCATGGCCTCTTTTGCTAAGAACAGATGTCTTCGTCGGAACCGTGTCAGAACCGATGAAATCTTTTCAGTAAGTTTACCCGTTCTAGGCGTATGCAACCAATTCTTTGCCACCGTCATAGCTGCTTTTGTATGATGAAGCATAATAACCAATACTATAATCCGCCCATCTTTATGTACTTTTATCGACCCCAGTCATAATTTAGGAATGCGAAATGACAAGTTCAAATCTCCCATACTAGCTACACCGCTCTATAATATACAGCTTAAAGAGATTGCTGTATATTTTTGTTGCACATCTCAAGGACCTCAAAAAATCTTTAAGATGATGTGTAACAAGGATTGTGTGATTATATATTAAAAGATTTCCAACCCTACGGCGCTGATGAACGCGGGTGATGCTGCTATACCGTTACACAAACCGGAATGTGACGTATTGAGCCAGAAAGGCTAACAAGTTCATCTCAAATACCAGGTATATACGAGTTTTGTGTTCCACTGCTATTTCATTTGGCCCTGCAAATGGGAGTATTGGTAAATAGATGCTTGAATGACTGCCTGGATATTGGTACTTGCATACATGCCTAAAATCTTTAGATGATCAAGTGCAGGCCACACATTAGGCATCTATAGCTTATAAGTGCTGGACGAGAGTATTTCCTTATTTCTCTATATTTGGAACATTCATACGTAGAAGAATTCACCCCAAAGTATACACATCGCCCTGTAGTGAACACCCTAAATATGATTGGTCAGATGATCGGCAGAAAGCAGGCGGTGATTTTAAAACATATTAGTGTTCACTTGGCCGGCTGCTGGTATGTTCACTTGGGGGGTGAATTCTTCTATATAGAAGCAGGGTTGTGGTATTGCGGGATATGCTCCGGGTACCAATAGAATTTGGAGAAAGTGAAAGAGTGAGTGGGGGACTGGTTCTACCATCAAGCCGCCAGGGATTTTTAACGGGCTCTATGGGCCCTTGCTGCTTTACAGACGTTGGCTGTATGATGCCATTCGTAATTTAACTCCAAACTCCCCTACCTAGCTGCTCCCAATCTGCCTTTCCGTTGATAACCGGTTCTTTCCCCGCAAACGCAGCCCTAGAGACAGTTCAAACTGAAACGTGAAGAAATTGAATGTGTTAACCTTAATTAGTAATTATATTAATTATAACTGTTGAATGAAAGGTTGAGGTATCGACTTGTAAGATTGCTGCCGAATCCCTTGATGAACATGATCTACAAAGTACAGAGATTAGTTTTGTGTCCAATTGCAATGTATATTACTCTGTTGATCTAATTTTATGCTTCTTGAGGCGTGGAGACCGCCGTCCAATGATATCAATGCAGGGTTGATGATAAAATTGCATTTTGAACAAGAACGCCATCCCTCCCAAATAATCAAATATTATTTATATGTTGTCCCACACCGTAGATATCGAATGTGTCGTAGATAGCTGGATATTTTGTCTTGCAGCTGTCTGGTGGAGTAAGTAGAGGAGCTCTTCGGGAGATGAAATCAGTAGTGTGAAGAGAATAGGTAGGACAGGAAAGGAGTCGAACTTTATCACATCGTAGGTTTGAAATGCGATATTCTGTATTTGGTCTTTTCTGTTCTATGTATATTCATATTCCATATTCAATATCCATAAGCCATAACTGGACCTCCTGCCTTTGTCTTACTGTACTCCCCACGCCTTATCCAAATGCTGCAACCTTTGTGGAAAACCAAAACTCCCAATCGTATCATTTCCAACACCAGCACTCCCTCCAAAATACAAAAAGGTTAGCCGGCCAAAAAAAACCAAAACCAAAATGAACCCTAACAGATATTAAAAATCCCAAGTCTCGCTCACTCCCCAGTCAAATCCACAACCTCCACCTCTTCTTCCCTCCACGCTCTACTTTTCCCCTCAACCAACTCCTCTCTTCCCGCCTCCCTCCAGAAACCAGGTAATGAATCGCGAAGCATGATGTATTTTCTTTTCGATTCTTTTTTTCTTGCTTTCGTCTCTTGCTTCGTTTGCTCCTTAATGTTTTCGCGTATTAGATGGCCTTTCTCCTTTCCAAGCATGCGCTCCCGTAGCTCCTGTGAGGAATGAATCTCTACCTGTTCAATCACAAGTTCCTCCACATCTGTATCCACGTCCACGTTTAGTTGAGACCTCGTAGGCGTAATACCTACACCGGTCAAGTATCCGCACTCTTCTTCATTGAGTCTCTGGATCTGAGAGAGCCCGGGTATGCGTGTAGAAGAATTGAGATTCGGTGCTGGCGTGGAGCGTCCGATAGAGTGGAGGTATTGTTGTTCCGGGGATGCAAGCTCGATGATTTCATCAGTAGTGGGTATTGGTGTGCGGGCATTGAGATGGTATGGTGAGTTTGATGACTGGCCGAAGGAGCTGCTAGTACTGGGTCGTGGTGGGCTTGAAAGGTTGACTGAGAAGTTGGCTTGGAGCTGTGAAGTAGTAGGCGAAGGAGAAGATAGATCAATAATTTGTGAAGGCGCAGTATTGTAGCTGCAGTTAGAAGAAGAAGATTTGGTAGCGGACGAATGAAGTGAGAAATCGATCTTCCGGTTCGCTGGCTTTGGTGTCATGGGGCTGCGAGTGGAACCTAGCGGCGAGGAAGAGAATGTGTGAAGGGGTTGAGAGACGTAGGCTGTGGAGCGCTTTTTAATTTCATGGCTTGGGAGATTGTTATCATCACTGTTGTCGTTGAATGGGATAGGTGATTGACGGCGGTGTTTCCTGGCATTAGTTGACGACGAATTAGATGGCGAACTGGAGAGATGGCTCGGGATGTGATTGGTTTCATTCTCGGGTTCACTACTTGTACTTGTTTTAAAAGGTTCAGACGTCAAAGTTGGGGTGCTAGGTCTTCGAATTCGTGGGATCGAAGATTTGTTAGCCGGGGGCATGAGGCAAGAACCAGGCTCAGGACTAGGACTGATTGAATAGGTCTGGAACGTCCTGATCGGACTCGAGGCTTTTTGCAAATGGGAAGGCTTAATAATCGGTGCTGCGCGCTTTCCAGAGGATGTCTGAGAGATCGACAGGGCATTCTTCGCTGCTGCAGATTTTGGTCGTCCTTTTTGGTTCCCCCTTGCCGACGAAACGGGGGTTGGAACCGGTGATGATCCCGGGCTTTTGCTTAGATCGTAGGTTTCAATTATTTTTGTAGGAGTGGCGGCTCTTCGGGTTCGAGAGGGCTTTGTTATCGCTGCTATTGGCTGTGACGTGCCTTGAGCAATATCCCAAGGGTTCTGTCTTGTTTTTGATCTTTTCTGCGTAATTACTCTTTGACGGGTAGGGCGTTTGGTTATTGCTGTCGGCTCTGGTGACTTGGGACTATCCAATATCGAAGTGAAGGAGGAAGGTAGCGTCTCTTTAGTCGTCTCGAAATCCTCGATATGCCGACTCGATTTTCTCGCCACATCCCCCGTGCTTTTTTCCGAGACTTCAACAAATGGATCCAACGCTCCCTGGCGCATCCCACCTGTAGACTTGATAGTCTTCTTGGTAGTCTTTTTTGATGCGACTTTTTGGGCCGTAGCTCTTTGTTTGGGAAGCTTCTTAGGGTTTCTGAGAGATTCTGCATAATCTTCTGCAGTCAATGGTACCCCAATTTTAACAAGAGTTTCCGTCACCCACAACTTATCAGGCATCTCAGGATTATACAAGGAAGGCCCTCGTTTTCGTGGTGTATCTTCAGGGGCGGCAGCATCGTCAGATGCGTATGCTTCAATCTGGTCGTCCTCAAGAACTGGGGCTAGACCATCTCTCCCATAATCATCAATTTCTTCATCAGGCTCCTCGTCCAGATCGATATTCACAATGTCTAAAGGGTGGTAAACGACTCTCAGTTCAGGGAGTCCATCCGTACTTATATGTTGTCTTTGCCCACAGATTGATCTTACCAAAGCCATCTCATTAACCTTAGTGAGAAGTAAATCATCAATTCCGGAAGCCCTCCGATCTCCACGTTGTCTTAATTTCTGCAGCAGTAAAACTGGTGCTAAACCTCTTACAAACTTCTTAGCCCCTTCTTTGCCCCTCCATTCGAAAGCATCGGCAGCAAAATGTCGCAATTTTTGAATATCCATCTCCCCCTCCCACACAATCTGATCTCTGAGTCTATGTACCTTCGCTGTCGAAGAAACAACAGGATGCGTGTAGTACCCTAAAACCTTCCTGTCTGGAAAGTCTTCCGGAATTTGCTGGGCTTTCCGCTTAATCCTAAAATATTTGCTCTCGTTCGTCGCCATCTCATGGGCCAGATTCCTTCTCCACTCCTGATAAGCGGCAGTATCCGCCCTCGGAATCCGACATAGGGATTTGCCAAAGCCAGCTCTGGCAGCCTCACAAGCGACCTTTACACCACATCCTGGAATCCCTTCAGTCTTGTAATCACCTCCACTCATCAACGCAACTAATATCATTCCTTCACGGTCTAGTCCAGACTTTCCCGCCTTTGTAGCAGCGGCATCGTACACATTGACATGAGTAGGAATTTTTGCTTTTGTAGTCTCCGACGACCAATTTCGAAATGTTACACGACTCCCGAACATGAGTGTATCGACATCCTCACTCAATACTGCGTCCACAATACCTTCACGTTGCAACAACGCACATTCCGCTTCTGCTTCTCCAGGTGCAATATGATATGCAAAACCAAATAGCTTCAATAGTTCTTTAGTCATCAAATCTGGTATCGATGCGCCGCCACGTCCGGTCTGCTTGTTGCGCTTGACAGGGGGTTTGTGTGGTCCATCGAAGACGAACAGTGGCTGTACGGACACAGAGAGAAGTCTTAAAAGTCGATAGTATAAAGTCCGTAAAGCTGGATTTGTACCACCTATATCTCTTGAGTTTTGGACTTCCAAGTCATGTGCCGATTAGCTTACCTTGGCCGGCTTGGATCTGGAAATTCCAAATCGAAATATCAATTGCAACTCTGAGTGGAATTTCTGTCTTCTCAAAATGCTCGATCGAAAGCTTTGCTAAAGAAACCCGATCTCCTGGGCCAATTTCACCATATATCCTACCAGATCATCAGTTGAAACTCTAGGTAGTCATTGTCACTCAACTTACCCTTTGATACCCATGATGTAAATATACAGTACAAGCTAATTAATTATACGTAGCAATTGTCAATCTTAAAATATGTATTTCTAAAATGCATACATAATAGCGCCAGTAGTATTGAATTACAAAAACGTCGATACAGAGCGAAGAGCTAGTTAAAATTTGGGTAGAGAATTTTGGAAATTTGTGTGAGGGGAAGAAGAAAATAATTGGAAAGGGGAGAAGAATTAAGGTTCAAAGCCCGATTTGTTTACGCCTTCGTTTCCACAGCGATTAATATCCCTGCAAATTCGATCGAACTGGGGCAACTTATCAGAAAACGGCATTCTTGAGATTTATTAAAAGATGAGATAATTTGTTAAAAATGTCCAGTACAACACTTGCCCACCGAAGCGTATCGAATATAAGACCCTCTGCTCAAGTCTCTGGTGGTCCCACAAGCCCACACACGCCGCATCGAAGCATCTCGTCTACCTATGGTTCTCCATCAGCTCTTCGTGCAGAAGAAGATTGCGTAGTTCTCGAACTTGGTGCGCGGTATTTACGAGCCGGATTTGCAGGCGATGCGACCCCAAAATCAATAGTGGATTTTGGGCCGGAGGAACAGAGACGCGCTGGAGATTATAGAAGATGGCGACCGGGATATGAAAAGGCATGGAGAGAGAGACTGGGGGGAAAGAAGTGGGGTGAGAGGCATGAGCTATGGAGGGCGGATCTGAGGGGTGTGGATCTGGGGGAGGTGAGTGATAAGATCGAGAGAGCTGTGAGGGAAGCTTTTACTAAGTACGTTTTTTCCTATTAACTTTTTATACTTGGCGGTTTGACAGAAAAGATACTGATTGTCAATGAACGTTTGCAGGTACCTACTTATCGATTCAAGGCCACGAAAAGTCGTTTTGGCCCTTCCATCTATGTTACCCTCACCACTTCTTTCTACAGTCCTGGATACCATATTCACAAATTTCCAAGCCCCGAATATATCACTCTATTCATCGCCTTCACTGACAACCGTGGCTGCTGGTTTGAGAGCTTCGATGGTAGTGGATATTGGATGGGCAGAGACGACCGTCACGGGGATATATGAATTCCGCGAGGTGTCAACTAGTAGGTCAATAAGAGCTATGAAGATGTTGGGGCAGGAAATGCAGAAGATGTTAGCACAAGAGGTCGATCCCAGGATACTACAACACGAACCGGAAGAGCAGAGGGACAGGGCATTACAAGAATTTATGAGTTTCGAAGAATGCGAAGAGCTCGTTGAACGAGTAGCATGGTGCAGACCATCCACGAAATCATCACACACTGCAGGCGAATCAGATGAAGAGGGCCTCGAATCCAAAATCCAAAATCTCAACATTTCAGACTCCAAAACAAGCATCACTCTCCGCACTACTATCCCACCACGCACACTTAGCCTGCCTCTTTCCCAGCTTTCTCAACCCGTGGAAACCGCGTTACTAGCCACCCACATTCCCTCTAATGAGCTTGATGACGAAGAGCTCCCCATTCCACTTCTCATCTACCGCAATCTTCTTCGCCTACCCTTCGATCTACGTTCTATTTGCATGTCAAGAATCATCTTTGTTGGTGGTGGCTCGCATGTTCTTGGGTTAAAGTCGCGTATTCTCTCCGAACTTAATTCATTGATTGCCGAGCGAGGATGGGACCCTGTCCAAGGGAGAGCTGTAAAGCAGCTTAAGGAGAATATAAAGTTGGCGCGGGCGCGGAGGATGAGTGATGACGGTCCCACGGAGGTGGAGAACGAAGAAAGTATAGATGATTTGAGGGCCGCATTACGGCCGCAGGAACGCGATGAGATTGGCGAGAAGATCAAGAAGGAAGCGGATCAAGAAGGGAGAAGTCTGGATAACGAGGACGGAGTTGAAAGAGGTGTTCTGAGGGCGGTAGACTCGCTAGGAGCGTGGGCGGGAGGTAGTTTATTGGCGCAATTGAAGATACCTGCCGTGTCGTGTATTGAGAAGGAGAGCTGGGCTAAGGATGGATTGGCGGGTGCAAGTAAAGGAGAGGGTGTGAGTATTAGTGTTGCTGCAGGAGCAAGGGGTAGTATGGGGCCAGGGGCTTTCAAGGCAGCAGGTGAGAGGAGCAGTTGGACTTTGGGGTTGTGGGGATAAGGGCTACATTGGGACAGGGTATTCAGATAAGGTCCGGTCTGGGACATGTTAAAGTAAGTGTAAGCATATTTGTGAGTATCATGATATCTTTCATTAAGCTATGGGAGGGATACTAGTGGGGAGAAAGCAGAGCATACGGGTAATACACAAGCAAGTCGCCACTCATACCCACGTGGCCCATAATTCAAGTGCCTAACTCGATATTGTACAGACTCCACCTACACAACTAAACGATGTCTTTAGCCCGTCTTCCTTCGTACCAACAAATAGTGAGTAGATACCCCTAGCCTCATTTCAGCCAAGTCCAACATCAACTCCCAAACCAAACCAAACCAAACCAACTCCAGAACTTTCTTTCACCTTGCGATATGATTCGCATGCGGACCGTACCGTAATATCAACCTGCGTACGCGTACGTACTCCGTGCACTACTTGATACATACACTACATTGAGGCCGTCAAGCATACCAAGTTGTCAGACCTTCAAGCTGCAAACCTTTTGTAGTCCAAGGGTCCATCCCATCTAAATAAACCACGGCTTGTATCTATCCATTCGGACTGTGGGGGATATGGAGATTGATGAAATGTCCAGAGAAGAATACATGTCAGAGTACTACTAATCACCCTAAGAACGCCTTCATATAGTGGCTAGCAGTAGACCTTAGGCCTTCTGTTCTCTCCATCCATGATTCGTCTGAGCTTACATCTATCGTTCCCGGTCAATTATTCCTCCTGCCATTTACTCGGTTAATCTCAATGCCCCATCTCATTCATTCATTCATTCATTCATTCATTCACTGAAGACCAAAAGAATCAAGACGATAATACATAAACAACATCAGGGTCCAAAATCAAATCATCTTTGTGATTTCACGCGTTACTATAGAATTCTCCGAAGTTGACTCATACAACACTACTATTAATTTGCTCTATACATCCGTACCAATAGCAGACCATCCCTCCCATCCACGTTTTCGCCTTCGCTGTCTAGTTGCCGATGAATCCAGTCCCATCCTTGATATCCCAACGGAACGCATGCCGAACCTGAAAATATACGAACCCATGCACCAGTTCACCCAACACCATTAAGCTTTTCGTACTCCTCCCGCCAACCTCGGATGATTTTCCTCTTAGTGTGGTGGTGGTCTAGGCCCCGCAATCTGTCGCCTTCCTGCACCAATACCCTGCGACCCTCTATTCTGTCCATCGCCGCCAGTATATCCCGTCCACTGATTAACGTCCCACTTGCCACCGATACCCCCACCAATACCATCTACTCCGTCGCCGCTCACAGCCTTCCCTTTTAATGCCTTTTGGCTTTCTTCCCACTCCTGCTGTCTCTGTCGCTCCAACTCCATCTCTCGCTCGAGCAGGGATTTGGATGCCCATCCGCCTTGCTTGGTCTTTGTTTGCGAATCGATGCGGCGCTGATCTTCGGCATCACGCTCAGAGGTACTAGAGAAGCCAGCAGTTTCGGAGGAGTAGGTTTTCGCATGGCGTTGAGGGGATGGCGCTGGGCTGGTGGCTAAGAAACGAGAGGTGCGGGTTGGGGAGGCATAGTTTGCAGGATCAGGGAGCGGTCTAGCACCACCGGTGTGATGTGGCTTCATGCTTGCTGGCTCCGGTAATGGGCGGGGTGGTTTGGCCGGTGGGGATTCTTCAGCATGGGTTGGAACTGGACGAGGTGGCTTGACCGGTGGACTTCCTTCGCTCTGGTTCTGTGAATTCCATTGTTTACGGAGATAGTCTCGCTCATCTGCTCTCCATGCTTCATCACTGTCCTTTCGTGCTGGTAAACGAGGACGACTGCGTGATCTAGAACGAGCCTTGGGAGATTCTTTCAGTCGCAATGCCAAATCATGGTCTTGAGTGACATTTCGCTCTCCAGTATGAACCTTCGATATCCTTTCAGCTTGATATCGACGTTCTCTCTCCCTTGCTTCGGCGAGTTCATTTTCCAACTGCCTGATTCTGTCGCTTTCACTGGTTGTTCTTTGATTCGTCTTGCCCAAACCATTTTCTGCTTTGTATTGACTCAAGAACTGTCCTTGAAGTCGAGCATCGCTGGTACCCCTCAATCTTTTTCGTTCATCTTGCGCTCTTGCCTCGGCATCGAGCTCATCTTGCTTTCTTCGCTCTTCTTCCGATTTCCATCTTCGCTCTTGCTCTTCCCATTCTCGTTTCTCTCTCAAAGTCTTTTGCCGTAACTTCTCGGTCTCTTCGGCAAATCTTCTTTCTTCTTCAATACGTGCCTTTTCCTCCTCGGCTGCCACTCTCCGTCGCTCCGCTTCCTCGGCCTCGGCTTTCGATCGCTCATCTGCTGCTTCCTTCTCTCTTCTCTTCTTTTCCTTCTCTGCCAAACTGGGGACATGTGGTCCAGCAGTTGTTATTTGTCTCCTACCACCGAACGCGACACCTAAATTGCCTTGACTTGCCCCACCCATATATCCATATTGCGCAATATTCCAGGCAGGAGATGTCGCACCCTCGTCAGCTTTTTTGCTCCAAGAGCTAACACCACCAGGTGATGTAGGCGCTCCAAGCCTTGAAGGACTTCGTGCGCCACCTGAATCTCCAGTTCTCGATGGCGTTAAGGATGCAGCAGGCTTGTAAGCTGATGAACTCGTGCTAGCATTCGAAGCTCCTCTGCCCCTATTGTTTAAACCCGTACCCAAATACGATGACCCTGTAACATCAGGGCTAATCATACCACCGCGGGATTTCGCACCGATTGGATTTGGAAATTTCGAAGGCTCGATCTTATTTGCGGCTCTGCTAAAGGCAGCGATACCTTGGAGTACTTGCGCGGGGTCTTTCGCATCGTAAAGATCAACTGTAAGAAACCTATCGTGAGCGTGTAAA
This sequence comes from Lanzia echinophila, assembly GCA_000812885.1. NCBI lineage: Eukaryota > Fungi > Ascomycota > Leotiomycetes > Helotiales > Rutstroemiaceae > Lanzia > Lanzia echinophila. Next base: position 21,738 of record JWJA01004528.1, read on the forward strand.
TTGAGCGGCGGCTTTTCACATGCCGATAGAAACAATGCGATATTTTCTCGTTGTATAAAAGGCATCGTTGCTTTTGGCTTAAATCCGCGAACCTTCATAGGGTCAATGAGTGCCGCGAGTCTATAGAGCATCCATTAGTGATAGTATTGATAGATTAATTCAGAGTAAACATACTTGCAAAGAGCCACTCCATCTTTCAACGCAGCCATAATATTGTATGTCCCAAATTTTGGATCATCTCCAACATCTGGTAAACTCTCTCCAATAGATTGTTCGATGAACTCCCTCACTTCATTCACAGCAGCGGGGGTAACTCTATCCCCACGTTTGTTTTTAACATCATTATCGAGGTTTGTAACAGACGCCATACTTTCTTTGATTATTATCAGCCAGTGAAGATGAATGTATTTGAAATTTTTAATTCTCTTTTTTTTGTTTTGTATAATACAAAAGAACAAATACTTTTCTTTCCTCCTGAAATGAGAGTAAAATAAGTAGTAAAGACAACTCAAACCTGTAATTTCGATTACCAGTAAAATGCCTATCAAAAGTGGTATGTACAATAGATTGATGACGGCAAATCTTAATAAGATGGCCGGCGCTAATGAATTGGGTGGGGGTTGGGTACCTAGGTATACATAAATGTACCTAAAATAAGCAATGCAAGGCTGATCCTAAGAATGTTCCTTATTAAATGTACAGTATAAACTGGGACCCGCCTGGAGAACTTCGAGAACTTCGAATATATCTTCACCCAAATATTGTTATTTGTTTATAAAAATTAATAGTACTTGAGTTATAAATTACGATATACTAATTAAGTATTCGATTATTTATCATATCATTTCTTACCTAGGTATAAAAGATATTGTCTCCTTTTTCATTTGATTAATCTACGAGTAAGGAAGGTTAGGCGCTCATCGAAATTTGAACATTTATCGAGACATTTAAGATTCTTAAGAGTGGTTCATGAAATATGGAGGTGGATATATATATATATATAGAAAGTCTTCCCAGCATTAGTCAAATTCTCCTTTTATCAGATCTGCTGCATTCGCTGCAAGTGCAAACACACTACTCTGTATATTGGTTGCCCCTCGGAATCATTGGAAACATACTCGCTGTTGAACCTGACTTGCTAGGTCTTCCATGTGTATATTTTCTGGAGTACTTCATTTTTCATGAGGAACAAGCTCAGGGGTTCAATGGCCGTTAGACCATCTAGAAATTTCAAATGACGTGCGATTATCTCGATGTCCAACTTTTGAGAGAAATATCTAGATTCAATAGTAGGTGCAGTTAATGGGTCGGGCTGGTGGACGAGATATGCACTAAGCCGCGGGAGAAGGGATATGAAAGTGATGCGAAAAGAGTGATATAGTCGGCGTGGCGAGCTTCGAGGTGAATTGGAGGTTCAGAAAAGAAAGACGGGGGTAACTCAACTAGAGTATGCAGGTATTGTATCGATGATCTGCTGGAATCGAGAGAATTAAGGCGTACTATTCCGACTGTGCCGGGAATGCAGAAGGGCCCTCCGATTACTGGCATGTAACAATTCATTCGTCTCATCTTGAATGAAACAAGGTAAGAATGCTGCGTGGTAAGTGCTTGAAGCCAAAGACCCCATCTTATTCTCCCTATTCCGCGAAAGCAGCACCAGCGGCTTTTGGATCTCGAAATGAGTCCAATGTCGGAATAGAATCTTCAAAACTCACTCCCATGGGTACATGCTCCTGATGGTTTTCTCCCACATATGGCAAATCAACGATCGTCTTGACTCCATAAGAACTCAGTAAATTCGCTGAGCCAAAACCCGATAGTTCTAGCAATCGGGACGATTGTACCACTCAGCAGATACAATGACCTCTTTAGGGAAGACTTCGACTTGGTCCCCAAACTTGGGCTTGAGGTTTGAACCTCACACCTGTGGCTACTATCGATTCACCATCACTGATCAATATACTCTCCACCAATGCATCCGTCACAACCCTCGGGTTCTCTCGCTTCGCAATCTTTGCATTGAAGTATGTAACACCAGAATGGCTTCTCGTTATACTCTCAGGATGAATACTTCTAGGTGCGCAGTGTTCGCCAAACACAGTGCCCCGTTGACAGATCTTTCTCTGCCTTGAACCCTCACTTGTCAAATGTCTTTGTCCACGCTCTCACATAGTCATTTTGGTAGTTTCCAAATCCCACTTGCACTGGCCCTGTCACACTGTGTATACTGGTATCCATGTAATCTAAGCCCAAACAATTTGAGACGGGCATTAGTGGTTCATGGAAGGCGTACAACTTCTGCAGGTACGTTTTCATGGAAGCAAAATCCCAACCGGAGTGATGCCCATTCGTTGTAGGAAGATGCCGGTGGGAAAGTAACCATATTCCTGTTGATCAAAGTCGTGCCGCCGAGGCCTTTGCCGCGGTTTTGAGAGATGGTCCGCTCACATAGTCCGGTCAGAGCATCACATTCAATATCAGCTAAGAAAGATAGAAGCTAGAGCTGGATGAAAACACATCTTTACCTAACCTGTGAAACGATCTTGAAATTCCAGTCATACTTTTTACTATCCAATAGCCTCATAGATGCTCCTGGTGTCATAACCATAGGATCAGTGGAATGATCAGTACCTGCTTCAAAGACCAGAATGTTTAGATATAGCTTCTCTGAGAGACGAGAAGCTACGGCAAGACCGGCATCGCCACCTCCGACGATGATAACATCGTACTGTGTTTTGGGGTCCGATGTCGAGGAATAATCGTCCGTGGTGCTTATGGTACCTAGACACCAGTGAGTGCACTAATTTTAACCACTCCCAAAGCCTCAGGGTAACTCAATAAGTAATATCTTCAAATAAAAAACTTTTGCATTTCAGGATTTGTTTGTTAAAGTCCGGTTTGAAGTTTGGTATCTCAATGCTCAGTTCACGTCTAGGTATTGCTCTTCAAGTTCGAATCATTGATAAAAAAAAATCAAATTGATGTATGTAAAGGCCGGTACAACAACCCCGCCCAATTCCAACGACCTCCCAACAGCCACTCCCAGTTGTACCGGCCCATTGGAAAATTATGTTGGGCTATGGTTCCATTACCGCGGATTGCTGACTGGCACCAATTCGAGATTGATCTTCATACATTGACTAACACGCAGATTCGAATAGTTCAAGGCCTGGAATTTCCTTCATATGCAGTATCTCTATGCATTACCCAAAATACTTGCTAGATATTACATCTTGATGATTTAATATAACAAGCCCATCAGTTCAGATGATAACGACAAATGTGTAGAAGAAGGATCCGAAGTTATATGGCAACAAAAATAAGCCCGGTCTAACTTCGGGAAAGTGCCTCGGGCAAATCAGATATAATTGAAGCGGTGAATCCAGATATTTTCAAAAGAAAAAAGCATCAAAAAGGTGTACTCGAATAGAAGTAATTGAAATAAGGACGACGATGCAACATAAATGATTGATTGAGGCTATAGATTCGCCCAAATCGCTTTGCACTTCTCATATGGACTACTTTCTCCAATATTCAAGAGACTCATTCCTGGTATGAAAGACGAACACCAGGAATTTCTCCCAATGACGGTAAACTAATTCGAAGTCATGATGGATACTCGAATATCCTTTCTGGCCCAGGGAGAGGTCGATTCCCGTGTAGCATATACTTTACAAGTAGATGCACCGATGATGTTGAACAAATTTTGGTATTTCCTAGATTTCTATGATGGTCGGCAACAACAAACTGGAACCACTACAGCTTTCTTAGTCGAATCTAAACCAGAAGGCAATACGCAATACGCTTGTGGACCTCCTCGTGACAATGTGGCACCAAGTCATGGAAGTGGGCATCACGATACATGTATTTAGGAAGCTACTAGGTACTTACTTATGAGATGATTACTGAGTGAGAGCAAGCAATGATAATGCCATCTATCCTTGCTATCCTGCCACTCCCACTCTATCGGAACATCGGAGTATCTAACATTCCGACCTATTGTCAATCTTTTCTTTATGCATTCAATACGAAGCATCAACTTCAATTTATTGATGCATAAGAATGACATCGTTGTACTCCGCACGAAACTCAAGATGATGATTTACATACCAAGGCAGTCCTTCACTTGAGGATGATGATGAAGGAAAAGAAAAGTGGAATATCACATGATCCTATTGATTATTAAGGAATCCTCAGATTTGAACTTTCAACCAATTATATGTGGGCACAAGATTCTTTTGACAAAGGCCTTCTCTTACACATTTCCTCTTTTCCAAGTGATCAAAGAAAGCAAGATCTGCCGATTTGTAAAGATGCTTTCTTCGTATAAATTCACTTGAGCTGCATGTGCCTAGTGAGTGAATTAGGTAGGTAAGTAACACCACCTAGAAGTAGATAGGCGGCTACACATTTTTTGAGGTAATAACCTTGGAATGTAGCTGGAGGCCTTTGGAGGTGAAAGGAAACCTTTCCGCCCGTCTGGACAAGGGTCCTTAGTTTTGATATAAAATAAAACTTTACCTCAGGCCATATTTTTGATGGATTATTTAAGCGCTTTGATAACCTAGGTTAGATAGAATTTCATATTTCAGATTTCACATAATAATTCCTTGTCATATTTTTTTTATATTTTTATTCAAGTGGTTGGTCAGTCACCTTTCCTAATCTAGATTTAGCCTATTATTAATGAATCCTTCCAACTTTCCAAGGCATTTTTTTTTTCTGACAAGGTTACGGTTAAACGGATGACCTTTTTTTTTTATAAAGATCCTTGTTCCTTTTTTTTATCTATTCTCGGCTTTTACCATTTACCCCAACATGTCTCTGAATGGTCAATTAACCTAGCCAATTACAATCTTCTCAACATGCTAGTCAGATTAGAACTTTTAGACCCACACTTATAATCAACTAATCTAAATACAGTCTAGCCTAAAAATCATTTGCGCAACGCAAGCTTTCACTGTGACAACCCAATTGGAGCTTCCGAAAAGCAACCCCAAATTCTTCTTACATTTTTAGATGCCGTTCAATCCCTTCCCTTCCCTTCCCTTCCCTTAACCTTTCCTTTCTCTCTTCTTTTCCCTTTTTTTATTTATTTATTTCCCACACACCCTTTTAAAAGTTCACAAATACCTAGTACCTCACCTTTCCCTTTTACTTTTCCTTAATCCATCTTTTTATTTAATACCTTCCTCTTCCCATACTTCTCATCTTTTCCCCAATCAACAACAACTACTACTTCCTTCCATCTCCAACATAACTCCATCCATCTATCTATCCATCCATTGAATCTTCCAACTATCCATCTTATCCATATCTATCAATTATTAACATACTTTGTTTCATCTCCCATCACCTTCTCAACCTAACTATCCCAAATATCAACTGTAAAACTTATCCATCATGGGTTCCTTTGACCAATCTTTCTCCCGTTCTTCTCCAATTCTAGCCTTACAGCCGCAATTACCTCCTCAATCCTCCTTCGGTATGGGCTTCAACCGACCAACTTTTACTTCACATTTCCCAAGACAACAAACTCCATCACCACCTACATCTTCATGGCTCACTCCATCTTCGGCGCCATCAAAAACTGCTGGTCGCAAGCGTTCTAGAGACGAGGCTTCTCTTTGCGACGAAGAATATTTTCCCGTCCAAGCTCCTGTTGAACCGGTCGAGAATGAAGATGAATGGGAATATGGAGAAGGCATGACACTTATCAAGAAAAACCAGAACTATGTCTTACCCGCGGAGAGTCAAACCGGCACATGGTTGGAAGAAAAAGAAGCAGAGGAAAAGGCGAAAGCTGCTTTGCGCGCCGTTAGCCCAGATCGACCCATTCTACGCTCGCATAAGAGTCAAAGACTCAATCTGAGCTCTAGCCCTTCCATTGCGGATGATATCAAATTCGCCAATGCATCATTGTCGACACCTCACCAATCAGTCGTCGCTAGTGGTGTTGGTCCTGCTGAACCCAAAATTGACGATTACACGCGACACTTGGGTATCGGTTGGTCGATGATTAGTGCCGACGAGGATATCCAGGCTGCGGTTCGTGGCTGGACAAAATACATCGAGAACCACTATCCCGTTACCAATGCCATCATTCGATTGCAAAGCAGAGGGTTGGCCAGTTATCTTGTCGAAGCTCAAGAGGGCTATTTTCTATTTCAAGAAGACCTCAAGAAAGGAAGACTCGTGAGCACCAGCCTTGAAAAGACTTTCGAAAACCTTCGAGGACCAGTTCCAGCATTCGAAGGAGAAATGATATTAGAAGCTGGCGAAACCCCAAAAGCTAGTACTCCAATTATGGATGCCATGACAAACGGACACGTTGAAGAATTGACGATGAACGGAACCGGAGAGATTGCGACAAATGGAATACCAAACCATGCCGTGGAAATTGAGATGGATATGAGTTAAATGAAATTTACGGCCTTGGGCTCCAACATACAAGTACTGAAATCGGTTTTTCCTGAGGTTACAGGACACGGAGTTTTGCTCGTTTCACTACATTGGCTTTGCATACGGATTCGGGAATTGGGTGAATAAGGCTACCTGGCTAGGTCTAGCATACATTTGTAACATAGAATAGGATGGAGGTAGGTAGGTTTGTGGGTATTTGCTGGCTTTGCATACTTTGCAAGACTTCGTTCTTGTTGACGCTTCACGATTCAAAGTGAGTGCCTGATACCAGCGAAAAGTTGTCGCACACAAACAAAGTGCTTCAGACAGCAGAATCCATCATCACACAATGCAATTATGAGAAAAGTTTTATCAATATGAAATCTGCATCCAAACCCCAGAATCCCCAGAAAGTGTAACACCCATGATGCGATGCAGAATTCTTGCTTCGATATCACTTGCTGATTGACTCTTTGAGATGTAACAGAGTCGCGCTCAGACCGACATTTCGAAGCCCAAAGAAAATTCTAAATGGTGCCAGACGTTTTGAACCACTTGGTTCTATTCTGCAATACTCCAACGGCTCAAACGGTTGAGATTTTGGATGAACAGAATGAAATGAAATGAAATGAAATTGCTAAAACGTACGTACCAACAATTTGACCGTCTTCGACTTCGGCCTAAGGTTGCGATCAGGTAAGTTGAGGCTACCTAGCTTAGAATATGCACACACCACCACGATGTTTCATGAGGAAAAGTCCACTTTATTTCCATAGAAGAACTCTCATGATTTTAAGGCGGGGCATCTGCGAATAAAGTAACATTAAATCCAAGATTTGAAGAAACACAGTAAGTAACTTTGGTTGGAAAATTCTCACTGAAAAGAATATCCATACGAGAACAAGCACCACATCACGGTACCCCCCTCATAAAAAAAAAAGGGTGGCTTGTGAACTTGAACTTGGCCAAATGCAGGTCTTACGGACATGCATTCAGTGACCAATAAGCCTGGTTTGTTCCCCTGTTCCTTTTGTGTGAACAAAACCTTTGCTCTGCATAGTTATTGGATGGCAGGTTTTCCAGGTGCACAAGCAAGTGGCGATCATTTTTTTTTTATCGATACAGCAACGGTAAGGAAAGGGATTGAATGTCCAAGCGTTCCACTGGGTGTTTGCGAGTTGGCTGGGCTGGTGCTGGTTTTTTTTTTTTTGCTTGAAGGTGGGTGTGAGGAGCCCTGGGTCTGAAGACGAATCGTTATTGAATTATTTGATTGGTTTGAATAGCTTGAGTAATTGATTGATTAATTGATTCGAATTTGCTGCTTTGAGCTGAAGATTGTGGGTTGGTTGTGAATATATCATCGTGTGGTAAATTTGATTGTTGATATTTTTCGCAAGGTCTTCCTTCATACATTGGATTCCATGGTTGAGCTTGCTTGCTTGTTTCTTTGCATGTCTTGACACGATAAAGAGATTTACTGATTGACGCGTTTCGTGATTTGAAAAAGTGTTTCCTTCTTTTGAAAGACAATAGGGAAAGAAAAAGAAGAGAAAAGAAAAGCAAAGGGAATAGAAGAATTGTAAAGGGCGAGATTCGTTTTGGTCTAAGACATTGAAGAAGCTTGGGGACGAGTCGAACTTATTTTGAGAGAAGAAAGAAGTCTGTATGAGTGAATGCGCGAGCGCATCAGAAGATATATGATCAGATTGATTCGATTTACTCGACCTTGCATGAGCTTTGTATAAATTGGACGACTTGGTAAGTAGTTTTGTTTACTTGAAGTTACCATTTGTGTGTTTATGTTACATCTGATTTTTGGTGGAGAATTCTACTGATCGAAACTTCTCTTTGGTATAGAATTTCATGCAATGGTATCGCAGGTTGAACCGGCCCATTCCCTGGCCCTTCGAGGCCCCTCATCTGTCGTATCAAGAGCGAGTACATCGAGACATCGAAGACACGGTCGAAGCCAAGCAGGAGCTTCGTCCTATTTACCGCAGAACGATTTCCCAATCTTCACACATACTGGTGATGTCGAAATCATAATCAAAGCCGGCGCAAAAACAAATCGCTATCTATTACATCGATTAATCCTTACAAATTGCTCTGGGTTTTTTGAAGCAAGTACAAGCCAAGAGTGGTCGAGAGCGACAACAAGTGAGGTGGCTGGAGAATTAGCTAGGATTGGTGAGGACTCGGGGAGTGAGACTGGTAGGAAAGAAGTAAGGAGGAGATGGAGATATGAGCTTGACAATGGCACAAACAACGACGATATACCCATGCTTGTCCAAAAACCCGAAACCTCTATTGCTTCGTCGACATCTATATTCGGCGCGAACGATACTCGCCCGCCACCGGTACGAAATAAACCTCCCTCGTCCAACCCATCCTTCTTCCGCTCCGTCGCAAACCTAAGTCTCACCTCGCATTCCGCACCTCCTTCACCACAAATCACACAGGAAGATCAAGATCTTCTGAACGACTACGATAACCTCTTTCGCATCTTCTATAATCATCCACCACACCTTGATTCCATCGACATAGCAGTCGCATACATCCAATGCAAATCCCTCCTCACACTCGCAGATCTCTACGATGCACTAGCTGTCGTTGGCCCCCGCATCGATCATCATCTCCTACAATTCCACTCCCGTCTCTGGAAACAAATCGCCAAATACCCCTCCTCGTACCTCAAGCTTGGCTACCTCTCGCAATCGAAAACCATTTACCAGGAGGCGTTAATCCATGTTGTCGGCGCATGGCCAGCCGGGGAACGGCATATCAAGAACCAGTTGCCCGACTCGGTAGTAGAGATTATCGAGGATAAGGTGGAAGACTTACAGGATTTGGTGAGAGGAATCGAGGGCCAATTATACAGGTTGACATTAGTCAATCAAAGAGGCGAGAGAGTTACTCCCTCGAATGGCTATGCCGATTGGTTAGTGATGAGTCTCTTCCGACAATGGCTCGCGGAAAATACGAGTCCGCCGCAACAATCGCAACCTCCGCGCTCCCCTCGTCATCACAACAATGCATCTCGGACCGCAACCACAACCCCACATCCTCTCCCTCCCGCGCCGCCATACTCCCAAAACCAACAAATGGGCCGCACGTACAAGCTACTGGGGGGAGCATCAAACCAGGCGTATCTGGGCCATGAGGAGTGCAAGAGATTTCTCAAATTGACGCCGGAAATGTATAGTAGGGAGGGGATGAAGAGGTTCGAGAGGAGGATGGATGAGATGAAGGGGATGGCGAGGGAGGTAGTCAAGCCGTTGATGAGGAGCTTCCTTGAGGGTGATGGAGGCGGAGTAGGGTATTTAGTTTGTACGAGGGTGGAGGAGAGGGATTTTTCCTGGTTGTGAGGTTAAGGAAGGGGTCCATGATATACGACACATGATACAGATACAAGGGTTTTGCAAACCGGCAAACTCGAGATGAATCGCAACGGAGATGAAAATACATATTACGAAGATACCAAACAAACGCAACGAAAAAAAGCTCTCAATTCAACACAAAGATATAACGATTTACGACCACGTCATGATATAACCCTGCCTCCGCGGCCTTTTCAATTTTATTTTATTTTTCTTATCATTTTTTTTCCCTTTTTCAATTCATGTAATCATGTTATACGAACGAACGCATGCGACAGATATATTATATGAACTGTCAGATAGGATACCCTAACACCATCTTGTGGTTTTTACTTTACTTTTTTCCGAAGGATGTTTTAAGTTATATTTTCACGACACAACACGGTGGAGTTTGGGTATAGCAGTTCAGTTAATTTCATCTGGCAATATCGGGTATATAGTTGGATTTTTGTAGGGTAGCTAGCTATGTAGCTTTTTTTATGAATGCATTGTGTTTACCAGTAGTCTTCGGACGAGATATCTGCTTATGATGGTATTATCTGTGTTCTGGTTGGAAATGTGTTGGTTTTTGGCGAGTCTCTTGAGGTGAATGTGCAGATTTTATGGTGTCCAGTGCTGAAGAATAAGCGATTCCCCCCTCTTCTTTTTTTCTAGAATTACTTGATATGCATTTTAGACGCAAGTCGTGTCATATTTGCTGGCGTTGAGTGTGTACATCTATATTATTCTGATAATCCTTTATACCTATTTCTCATTCTACTTTGAACCTTGCGCTGGATAGTCCCAAAGCTAAATTCTAGCATCTGAATCGGTGATATACTTCTCCAGCGATCTGTGAAGAACCACCGCACAGTGGAGTACGAAAACAGTCTTCTCCCGTACTCACAATGGTTGTCTTCCCGAATGGGAAGAATGGATCATCGATGAAAGTGCAGTATACGAAGGTCAGTTTCTATCTATGATGGGAGAGACTTTATGTTTTATTATAAATGCAACTCGATCCTAACCACGATAAACAGAACTATCGTACTACTCTGCATCAGTGAACCAACCCTCGATATGAAGGTAGCAAGCCTACAGCAGTTGCAAAGTATAGCATACAAGCCTGAAGCATTCTGCAGCGGTTGCGAGGGGTTCAATAGGATATCGTTGATCTGCGTGAAGGAATTATGGGAAGCAAAAACAAAAAATGATTGGTGTAAGTTGTATGTGGAGTATGAAGCCCAGCGAAAGAGCAAGAAGGTCTTGACTTTTGGGGTTCTGAAGACTTTGGTTGGTATTTCTAATGTAGGTGATGATGCTGCACTTATTGAGGATTTGGAATATTGGAGTAGGAATACAGATGATTGATTTTGGGAAGTTGATGTTACATACTTTGATTGACTGAATATGTTATTTGTAACTGAGTTTATTCCTTTTTAGAATGCAACCCAATGGTGATGCTTGCATTTGTAGCGAACCAAGGACAATGGGGTATAGTCGTATGAAAGACTCATACAATTCGAAGTCTCGACTCATATACTTCAGGTGATATACATCATTTTTTTCAACTTTAAGGACGATATAGGGTACTCTCGTCTCAAATGATCGAAGGAGAGATGAAAACCTTTGGCAAAGGGCTAATACATTTCAAAATCTCATTTCATCTGCTTCCGGTAATATACATCATTTTATCAACTTAAGAAAGTTATAAGGCACTTTTAAGGTTCTTTCATCTCGAATGATCGAAGGAGAGCATGAAAAACTTTACTGTGGCTAAAAGATATAGCGTAGTACTCTCATCTTAAATAATCGAGGGTGAGCATGCGAAGGCATAGGACTTTTGACTATCTCATTGTATTTGCCAAGGAAGTCCCTGAAGAGGTCATATTGTTTTTTTCTCTGCTTTGAGCGAATAGCTTGCGGCCGCAATTCATGTTTCTAGCGGTGAAGATATACAATAAGCTGCCAATAGAAAATTCATTGTTCAAATCTCACTCAAGTAAAAATACTAGGTATACAACATCCACACTATCTAACCACCAGAGAAGTTGAGTGAGAGAAAGAGTTACAGACACTTGTAAAGCAGCACAGCATTCTTAATACACCTTGATTCAATTCGCCAGAAACAAGGAAGGCAGGGGAATCCAAGTTTTTATAAAGTTTGAGTTCATTAAGGGCTGGTGTGATAAATATGTTCTGACCGGAAGAAAGATTAATCCAAATAGAATGTTCACCTTCTCACCTTTTAACTTTTTTTACCTTTTTACCTTCTTACCTTTTCACCTGTTTATTATTCTACCACTATTTTATTTATTATTTTACCTTTATTACTCTTAACAAAAAATAAAAAAATAAACTTATAAAAATATTCCCTTTAAAAATTTATGTCCCCAATTTCAAATTGTTATATTTATACGATACAATTGCGGTGGTAGATAAGGACATTAATGCCATTCGCCTTGGAGATCAAGCCACAAGCAGAGAGGATATTAGAAAAGCTATAACCATGGCGCTTCGAGTGGGAGGTGATGACATGGATATCTCCAAATTGCAGAGGGAAAGGAACGCGTGGATTGAGGCCAAGATCAGGCTGGATGCGAGGTGCATACCAGTGGCCAAAGAATATGACGAGATGTAAGTTTGATGGTGATAACTACTGTGTCTCTTTGCCAATACATACAAGGCTGGAGGAGATAAGCGCAAAGTGCGGAGAGGATATGAAGGTAACCAAAAGCAATGTAACTCGCATTATCAACTCTGCGAGTTTACCAGAAGATGAGAAGACGCCACTGAAAGCCAAACTTCTGAAGATACAAGGCACATATAAGGGATGAGTGTATCAGGGAGCTCTCGAAAGAATTCAAAAGTATGAAAATACAACAAGCGCGAGCGGCTTTGAAGGCAACGGCATTAGCGGCTCATGTTGGCAAACGGGGAGTATGGGAGAAGAACCCGAACCATATACAAGAGGCGGTGGATCGTGCCGACGGTTCTGTGAATGTGGGTAACCAGACAGAAACTTACATATGCGAGATAAACCTTTAAACGATGCGGAAGCTGCCTGTACAAATGTGCAGTGGGCAGAGACAGATAATGAGGAATCGAGAAGGGAACCAGAGGCCTGGGCAAATTTACCGGAGGAAATAGTAGTCGATATGGAAACGCCCGAAGATGCGTCGGAGATTGTAGATCTGGAAAATAGGATATCTGAAATGAAGACTTTTGTGGCGGTGGGATTTCACAATACAGTCGGAGGCGCAATGCAAACCGTCAGAGGCTCGATGCAAACGAACAGAGGCGCATCATCACTGGGTTCTTCATGGTCGACATTGGCGTCTGCGACATATCGCTGCCATTTATGCATGATCGATCACACATCGACAGATGAACAAAAGGTGAAGCTTTGGAGTAAAAAAATCCCTTGACATGCATCTTCTAGGGGCGACGCACTCTGCAGTGTCCAAATTCAAACGCGAGGCGACTACCGGCTTGAGAGAAGGTGTCGATTTGGTTTGCACATTATGTGAAGTAGAGGACGGTGAAGATTTGTTGACTTTCAAAAGCGCCCAGGCATTCACATCTCATATGGAGAAATACCATGGGTTGGAAGATTGAGTGGAGGTAGCGCACAGTGGCTATACAAGATCGACATTAGTGAATGCAACTTCCATTACTTCGATCATACTCAACTATAAGCTGCTAGTAGAAAATTCATTGGTCAAATCTTACTTGAAGATTGAAAGATTTAAATGCATGATTGTTTGAATCTCACTTGAGCATTCAAAGTTCTAAATAGTTGATTGTTTGAATTCAACTTGAACATTCAAACCATCTGTTAAGATTAGAAATCCCATTCTTCAACTTCCAATCAGTAATTCAAAGCTTTAGATTGTTTGAGTTTGACTTGAAAATTCGGGCTCAAAAATTCAATCTATTAGCCCTCTTTCAAGCAACTGTATCTTTATATAACCGCCTCCCATGGGATTACTGGGTTGACATGACAGAATTTGATATGTAGCTTTATATGATGGTCATACCGTATTAATCCAGGAGTAAGAGATGCCGCTAGTGAGTGCACAGCCTCGGAGAAACTAAATACCGGCGCGGAAGCCACAAAGAATCTAGTTTCAATGAAAAATTAAGATAAAAAATACTGTGGGTGTTGTGGCTTACGGGCAGGCTTTTAAGTGTTCCGATATTGTGCACGGACTACCGACATAAGTTTTTACGGTACCGCATCCCTAAAGTAAGTGTGGACATCATAAGTTCACCAAAAATTTGGCTAAAAAGAAAATTCCAACCAACAAAGAAGAGATAACTTTTGAGCAGAAGATATAAAGTAAATAGCAAAAGCAAAGCACTCGACGTGGGACTCGAACCCACAACCTCAAGATAGCTGACAAGGGACTTTAGTCCCTTATTAGAAGTCTTGCGCGCTACCATTGCGCCAGCCGAGCTGGTTGTTTGCTTTGTTTGATGACATGGGGTACCATATTAGAATATATATAACTAAAATAAGATATAGGTATGTCGAAACATTGCGAACGTATTGACAACACTGCTTGTTCAATTATGAACATAGTTATAACTACATATAGATAAAATGCATTTCGCTATAATTTATCTTAATACATTATTCATTATTCGATGTACCTGTTCGTATGGACTCTTTTCTTTTTGTACCAAGTAAAAACAGTATATCGCGGGGCAAGTAGACCAATGAAAAGCTCAGACCAACTCCCTAGCAAGAAGTAGAGCTTATCCCACCAAAGTTATCATCCCACCAGCAACTCAAAATGTCAAATCCAAAACGCTTCACCTGTCTTCGGTGTCAAATTCGCTCCCTCTCACTTACTTCATCCCATCCCCGCCGCTACCATGTTTCTTCACGCCTCCAATCCAACACTCCTCTCCCTTCCATCGCACCCAAACAATCCATTGACATCAAACATATCCGCACCAACCCGCACCTCTACGAACAAAGCTGTCTCGACCGCAACTACAAATTGCAATCCACCTACCCCGCCAAGATAATCTCTCTGACCGCACAATGGCACGAATACCAACGCAAAGGCCGCACATTACGGGAGGATAACAACAAAATAAAAGAACAATTGAAGCAATCTACCAGCGAAAGCGACCCCAGCGCTCGCTCAAATCTCATCGACAAGGCGCGCTCACTAAAAGAGCAGATCTCCGAAATCGAACGCGAAGAAAGTCTCCTGACCGACGAAATCACCTCTCTAGCCAGTAGCATCCCCAATCTCACCTCGGATGTAACACCGCGGGGTAGCGAGCCCGCTATAATCCGAACGATAAATACGCATCCTGAGCACGGGCACTCTTCTTCCAATCGCGTCTGGCGGTCACATGTGGATATAGGCGGCGAGTTAAACCTGCTGGATTTTAGCGGCGCAGCTACTACCTCCGGCTGGGGCTGGTACTATCTTTTGGATGGAGCTGCCCTTCTCGAACAAGCTTTGATACAATATGCATTATCCGTCGCGTTATCCAGGGGATGGGGAGTTGTGTCCCCGCCTACAATGGTGTATTCACACATCGCATCTGCATGCGGCTTCCAACCGCGCGATCAATCGGGCGAACAGCAGATTTATAATGTCGCACAATCACCCTCGGACGAGGAACGCAACAAGCCAACATATTCCCTAGCTGGTACGGCGGAGATTCCACTTGCTAGCATGAAAGCTTCCTCCATCCTTGCGGAACACCAGCTCCCAATGAAGAAGATCGCCGTCTCGCGCTGCTATCGTGCCGAAGCCGGTGCTCGCGGTATTGACACCAAAGGTCTTTATCGAGTTCATGAATTCACTAAAGTCGAAATGTTTGCATGGACGCTTCCATCCGCTGAGCTCGCAGACCAAGTCTTTGAAGACATGTTAACTATTCAAATCGAGATTTTGGAAAATCTGGGTCTGCATTGTCGGATCCTTAACATGCCGTCAACAGATCTTGGGGCGAGCGCTATGAGGAAAATAGATATCGAGGCATATTTCCCATCTAGAAGAGAGAGGGATGATGGGTGGGGTGAAGTGACGAGTTTGAGTACATGTGGAGATTATCAGAGTAGGAGATTGGCTACTAAAGTAGAATCGAAGAAAGGAGGGAAGATGGAATTTCCTTGGACTTTGAATGGGACTGCATTGGCAGTGCCGAGGGTTGTCGCTGCATTGATGGAGAATGGGTGGGACGAAGAAGAGAAGGTGATTCGAGTACCGGAGTGTTTGTGGCCGTGGATGGCGGGCAGGAAAGTCCTACGAAAAGAGACGTGAAAGTTCGATACAAGATTTCACAGGCATGAATGCATTACACACTACGAAGAGAACTGCCAGTGAGAAGAGAACAAGCTACCATTATGATATGTTGCGACGAGTCATCTATGAATACTTCTCCAACAACGACAACAACATCTGCTACTACTACTATTATACTCAAAACAGAAACATACAAAGTAATAGAAATACCGCTAAACCGCTAATCATCAAATCATCAACAAACCCATTGTATAAATATGATGTGGGTCCTGTCGTAACCCCCTTCATTCGTCCTTCGTCCAGAATCCTTAAGCCCAACAACGATACAAGAATCGAATAAAATACCAACCATTCGTGAACCAAATCCAATAACCCTCCTTTCCCTTACTCCATACTCTCAACACATAAGTTACCTCCCGGAGGCCACGGGTTCATACAGCGCCAATGCTTGATGGTTCTCATGCGCTGTGACTTCACTTTCCGTCTCATGATCGGAGTCACCGTCCACACTTTCCGTCCATTCCGTACCTTCATCAATACTATTCGTGCCCGTAAGAATTGTTCCATTCGCTGTCATAATTGTAGTGCCATGACTACTTCTCCTCGTCATTTCACTTTCGCTCTCATCCCCACTCACGTCGGGGTCTCTATTCTCTTCATTGTCTTCATCCTCGTGCTCTTTCAAATCCAGGTTTTCCTTGTTCAATTCCCCATAATTTCGAGTACGATTTGTAGCCCCTCCCCAGCTTGTTTTGCGAACACCAGATCCGCCGGGTGTCTTAACGCTGTGAGTGCGCTTGAAGTTGCCATTGGGAAGGTTGTTATTGATTTGACTTAGGGACAAAATGCGGCGGGAAGCTTGGCTGTCCGTGGGTGGCTTATTTGGAGATCGATGCTTCATTGCTATGTTGACTGCATCGTGCGCTGTGGAAGGAGCTTTTGATGTAACGCTCGATGCAATTGAACCGGCCATCGAAGTTCTATGAGCCGATGCACGTTTGCGGCTCATTGGATCTCGGTCCCGAGTTTTCTTGGCGGCGGATGATTTCGATAACAAGAGAGCACGAGAGTGGTCAATGACGCCTTCAAGAATACGTCTTTCCAGACCTTCAGCTCTTGCTTCCATCTCTTGGAGCTCTTCACGGCGTATTTTTAAGGCTGTTTGTAGGCTGGATACATCAGAAGTAAGTCGCAACTTCTGATGAGCCAGATTTTCTTGCTCGGCTCTGAGTTTCGCAACCGATGCCTTCAGTCGTTCCTCTTCCTCATGGAGACCAACAACCGATGCCTCAACTTGTTCTTTCTGAGCTAAGCGTCTTGCAAGGACAATGGCAGCCTCTTCGGCAGCCTTTTCCTTTTCTTCGTGATCATCTGAAATGCGTTGGGTTTGCTTAGAAACGAATTGGGAGACTTCTGCGGCCGTATCCATGACTCGTTGATGTATCTTATCAAGCATCTCCAGTTGGGCGAATGATTTACCGGCTTCTTGCATGTGGTCGACGAGCTTATCCAACTTTTCATGCACAGGGGCATCATCGTACGGCTCCACGACAGGAGGCTCGATCATAGGAGGTATCTCGGGCGGAGGAGGAATATCTGCGATCTTTTCTTGGATTGTCACTGCCGATGATTTCGAGTGCTCATAGTGTTCACCGACAATGAGAAGAACGTCTTTGATCGATTCGAGGATCTGAGGATTGTATTCGGTAACAGTTCCTTGCACACCTTCGACGACACCTAAAGTCTTCGAAATTTGTTCTCGAGTAAGTTGGTGATCAATCTTAGAATCAGCATGAACCTCTTCAACTTTGGTAAAAGTCTCATCAACACGGTTGAAAACGGTTTTTGATGCTTCATCCCACTTTTCAATAGATTCCGTCAAAGTCGCGGTTAAAGTATCGACCAGTAGTTTCACATCATCAGCCACTTGCTTCGTTCCGAGGACGGTAGCCTCGACTTCCGTGGTTTTCTCTTCACCCAGCTTGGACTGTTCTTCCAAAAAGTTCTGGATTTCATCGTACTTGTTCATCAATTCGCAAAACTTCTCATCCAAGCCTGTATCAAGTTTCTCCCATGTTTGCTGAAATCTTTCATCAGACTCGAGTTTGGCGCCAACTATACCAGCATTGGTCTTCTCAAATTCCCCCTTCATATTTTCAAAGACCCCCTTGATATCGTCTGTCATGTTTGCGTTCTTATTGATGGTTGCGCCGAGGCCATCAAGAAACTCCCGCAAAGATTCAACACTAGTTGAGCCTTCGTCAAGCTTTTCTTTGAGGGCATCCTTGAACTCTTCCAGAAAAGATTTGATTTCCCCAACACGTTCGCCGACGCCAACTGTTTCAGCTTGTCGCTCCTCGAAAGCTTTCACATTTGATGCTGCGTGTGTCTCGATACGACCCTTGAATTCCTTAACGAGTTCTCCAAGGCTGTTGACATCATCTTTGGTGGCCAGCGCTGCAAATTCTGGAACGACGCTTTGCTCAATAACAGCCTTCACGTCAAGACAGACGGCTTCGACGGCTTCGACATCGGTCTTGGTGACTTTCTCGAGATTATCCGCCTCGCTATCAACTCGCTCCTTGATCTCTGCAAGACCAATCATGACCTCTTTGACTAATGTTTCAACAGCACTAATGTCATCTCGTTTAGAAACCTTCTCGAGATGTGTAGTTAGATCGTTGATACCGTCACGAGTTTCAAGCATCAATGCGCCCATGGTTTCAATGTCGTCCTTCTTAGGAGTTTGTTCAAAATCAAACTCATCAATCTTTGCCTTCGTGTTGCGAAGCAAGGTCTCAATGGCTTCGAGATCCTCTTTGGTTATGCGGTCTTCAACCGGAGGAATTTCTCGTGTAGCAACGCCTTCAATCTTGTCATGTACACCACGAAGCATCTCTTCAATGCTAGACAAATCTTCCTTGGCTAAAGAGCCAGGAGGCAGCTGTGGTGCCGGATGTTCCACTGTATTGAATGCTTCAACCTTGATTTGCAACTGCGTGATAAGAACCTCCAGGTTCTCAATGTCATTTCGCCTCAGGTTGTCGGCCTGTTGGTCTGCCTGTATTACAGCACCATCACCAATCTTGGCTATGGCCTGTTCTTCTTTCCTGACTTCTTTGAGAGCGTCGATCTCCGAGCGAACGCCTTCTAGACCTTGTTTGAGAGTCTCCAGTATTTCATAATTAACAGTCATATCGATGGGTTTGTTGCCGACCTTCTCAACCTCGGATTTCAGGGCAGAGAAACCATCTTGCAATGCATCGATGATGTCTCCAGTTCCAGGCATACTGTCTTCGTCGTCTTCTCGCGACTTTTCAACAATATCAGCTTTGAGACTATCGAGGCCGTCTTTGAATGCATCAAGAATTTCATCCTTGTCAGAGTTTGCTCCTTCTCGAATCAATGCTGCCGCCATCGCCTCTCGGAGATGTTCCAACTCCCCTTGAACAGTACCAAGACTAGTATTGGAGTTCTTCGAAATCAATTCCTCTACTTCTGATCGAAGGGTACTGAAGTTATCGCGCATATTCTCGAGGATCTCATCCTTTCCAGTAACATCCGAAGCACGATCAACGTAGCCCTCGATGTCAGAACGGAGTTTTTCAAACCCATCTTTCGTCGCATCAAGGAGTTGCTCGGTGTCTCGTCCGTGTGCGGCTACATTTTGCTTGGCTTCGTCTGACACTGCTTTAAATTCAGTACGTATAGCCTCCATCACATCCTGTAGCCGCTCCGCAAGTTGGGTTGTGAATTCATCAGTAGCCGGATGTGAACTCTCTAGGCCTGCTTGTACAGCTTCATAGATGTCTTCTTTTGTAATGCTTTCCGCAACGTCGCGAGTCAGTGCCGTAGAAGCTTTCGAAGTTGTAAAATCGAAATTTTCGAGACCTTCTTTCACTGCTCCTAAGATATCTTCTCGGCTAACATTCACATTCTCTTTTGTGAGGGCAGAATCGAAAGTGTGCAGCCCCTCCTTCACAGCCTCAAGAATATCGTCACGGCTCACACCAACAGGAATGTCCAATGTCAGCGCGGAGTTGAAAGTTTCGAAACCTTCCTTCACCGCATCAAACACATCTCCCTTACTAGCGCTCACTTCCTTAACGCTCACAAGGGCAGAATTGAAAGTATTAAGGCCATCGGTGACAGCTTCGAAGACATCCTCACGGTTGATCGTTGGTGGGAACCGCTGAGATTGCAGTCCGATACGTACAGCCTCGAAAACATCTGCTTTAGTGACTGTTGGAGTGACGCCTCGTGTGAGAGCCGAATCAAAAGTTTGAAGACCATCCTTAACGGCATCAAGTATATCGTCACGGGTGAAACTGCCTCCCTTGACAGCCTCAATAATATCATCACGAGTAATGCTTCCTCCAATGTCGTGAATCTCAAACCCATTCTTTACCGCATCAAAGACGTCATCACGAGTGATAGCCTCCGCTTCTTCCCGGGGTTGGGTATGTCCCACGGATTGCAGACCCTCCTTTATAGCGATAAGAACCTCATCACGTGTAATGTTGCTACTATGGGAGTTGAGGCCATCTTTCACAGCGCCCAGGACATCGTCTCGTGTGATACTTGGCGATGCTTGATGAGTCAAAGCAGAATTGAATGGACTCAATACCTCCTGGACTGCATCAACGATGTCATCACGAGTAAGTTTACTTTCTTGAACAACTGCAGAAATCTCGTCGCGTGTGACTCCTCCACTGATTTCGTGAGATTCGAGACCCACTCGAACAGCCTCGAAGACTTCATCCCGGGTGGCGCCAATGCTTGTTTCTCGTACCAAGG
>JWJA01004529.1:0-33310 GCA_000812885.1 Lanzia echinophila
CCAACTCTTCTCCTAATACGATTACGACATCGGGGCAAGTTTTCTTGGCTTCTGCAACCAATTGTAGCTTACGCAGACCACGCCGTCGAGCCACGTAGTTGCATGTCACTATTATCTGTTTCTTTTTGGGGAATTAGACTTTCGCAATGATATCGTTTCGAAGATGATGGAAAATGTCTTACCTGTTGCACAGCCTTAATAGGTATCAGCTTCGCTCCAAATACGTAGGTATTCGTTGGGCCCTACTTACCAGCGGTATAGATTTTAGAGCGGGATTCTCGTTTTCAAAGACTGATGCGTAGAAACAGTCATAATCCTTTTTTTAGAAGTTGTGAGTTAGTATAGCATTCCATCAACGTGTTTCCATAAAAATGGGCAAGAAAGTAAGTCATAAGAAGTAGAGAGAGCTAACTAACGAAATGTATTATAATCCTTTGATCCTTTTTTGTCATTCTTGGAAGGTTGACGTGATTTTAGATAGATATGTTGGCAATAATAAACTACAGAGTAAGCAAAGATTTTGATGCTATTCCCGAGATCAAGATCAAGTTCAAACTCATGTCTTCAATTTTGAACTAATAGCAATGAAGCACGTAAAAGCTGACTCTTGATCTAACTATGGATCTGAGTCTGAGTCTGAATCTGGATTGACATGTCATGAAAACATTAGCTATAATAATGAGAAGTTGTAAGAAAATTGTAATAAACAACAGTATAGTATTGTTTTCATGAATCTATTTTCAAATTTCCAAAGCTATTTTTGCAAGGATAAACTTATATAATCGGATATAAGGTAAGATCCGACCATTATCGATAAGATGGATCAAACCAAAAAATGGAGTGGAATGGTAGTGCCCGCAATCCATCCAGACTTCTAAAGTTTATTAGGTACCTCGGTACGGACTACTAGGTTTGTAAACCTTACAAAAATAGAATATTTAACCTGCCCTCTGGAGCCGTATGTCTAGTAGGCCTATGAGACATCTTCGTCATTTTTGCCAATGGAAAGTTAAAATTTTTGCAACAATTGAACCTTCGCATTTGTCCCATTATTGTATAAGCCAAGAATATCCAAATTGTTATATTAATGCCTTTTCTTTTACAAATACAAATACATTTTTTCATTGAATTACACTTTTTTTTATAAAGTAAACGAGTACGCAACTACCTATACGTACTACATTCATTTATAAGGCTATTCCAATTGAAAATAGGATTGAATATTTGACTACTTTAGCGTAGTACTACTAGGTAGTATCCTAGAATTGATGCTATTTTCATAACATCTTGGAATCCGGTCCACCCCGCCACTCAAAACAAAGTTCCTACCTACTGCTGTGACCTTATTAGTACTGTAGTAAAAGTAACCGCTCCATATTATTTTGAGAGTTAAAGTACACCAGGAAGAAGTATGTATGTATGCTCATTGCTTATGATTATTCTCACAATTGTAATTGTAATTGTAATTGTAATCATCTTCTTATCCTCTTCTTATTCCTGCCAACCACCTACTTTAGTAGATACTATGTATGCACTCACTACACATACAGCAATATTGAAACAACCAATAGTTTTACATTATTCAAATGTGATATAAAGTATAAACCTTTGCATAGGCGCCTTTACAAAAAAAAGAAGAAGAAGCTTAGAAAGCAATGTCACTTTCAATAATACCGATAAAAAAAAATTGTAATTCTTGTTTAAGATCCAATCAATACTATGTATCTAAAGGGAATATTCAAGGTCCCCTTCTAGGTTATAATAGAAGCAGATAAGGGGGAAAAATCCTTGCGCAGCGCTTCCAGGAAGAAGTATCATAGTCCATTAAATCCTTGTAAAGCTATCATCCTTAATTGTACGTAAAACTTGTTAAGCATTTTTTAAAACTTTCTAAAAGTTAACTCCAGTTACCAGCCGTATTACTCGTAGCTGCAAGAGCTCATCACATCAACCCACGAGTCACTTTACTCCCTCCGTACATTGGTTTCTATAAACAATCGCGCTTATAACTGTAAAGTTATATTTTCATCTGATACAATTAAGACATAATAAACTCCACTTTCAAGGAAGTCTTTTTTCTTCTTTTCTTTTTTCTTAACTACCTATTCATCATCATCATCTACTTCTTCTACTTACTACCTAGGTACTTAATCTTTCTCCGCATTAAATTTGTTGGTTATATTTAAATCTTACTATTTATTCCGTCTCGATCAAGGTCTCCTCTTTTTTTTTAAGTGGAAAGTGGATTTGATCATCCAAAATTCAAACTCTCTCTCATACCATCAGATCTACATACTAGGTACTCCATATATCAGTATATATATAAATATATTGCCACGACATTGCCACGATTAGTTCCGCATTTTGAATCAGATATTCTGTTGATCTATTATTCTCATATTGTATTTCATACTTTTTCACCGTTGAATATTACGCTTTACGCAATATACGAAAAACATTCACGACTACGCCTTGTAATACCTAGTAAGCACTGATACATACGCCTTGTATTGTACTAGGTCATCAAGGGCGACGACCACAAGCTGTGACCGTTCCTCCCATGGTCTAGATCACCAACTCACATCTATCAATTTTATCATATCCATATAAATACTGGAGATTCAAGTCCTATCGAACATACAAACAAACAAACAGACATCTACCAAGCTACTCATCGCCATTTAAGAGTTAGAAATCGGTTTCCAACCAAAAAAAAAAACATTCATCAACATAACCACATCCCACATTTACTATGATGTTAGCACCTGTTCAAGAATGCTCAACGATAGTCATGTCTTTTCCAGCACGCCATTCTTCTGCTCCTAAACGACCTAAACTTTCTCTTCAAATCAAGACTCCTGCAGCGCCACAAACATTGGGAAAATCTGCCACAGCATTAAAAACCGATTTTAACCCCTCATCACCTACAGCATTCAATACAATTTCCAATGCATACGCCACAGCAATCGAGAATGCATCCCCGCAAATCTTGCGTCCAACAGTATTTGAAGGTCGATCATCATTAAACACCAAACTCCGGCCTACACCTTCACGACTCCAAACAACTGTAAATGCAGGAAACGAATACGTTCATCCATCACAACGCACACAAACACCAGGTCCATTCTCAATAGCATATCCCGAGACACCGAGTTCCGCCCATCCTGAATCAGGTTCCGTCGCTACGCTTCCATCAACGGCAAATGGCACCCCATCTTTCACTTTCACCCCTCCACAATCCGCAGGAGCTAGTGACAACAACAAGATGTTTAACTTTACATCTCCTACTTCCAACAGCAGTTCCCCGCGCACTGCCCGACGAAAAATGAATAGCACACTAGCACCTTATACACACCCCAAATCCCTTCACAGCATCCTCCGCAACTCGCCTCTGCCCCCACCCAGCTCTATGACGTCTTCCACTCCAACAACTAGCAGCCGACTTGCACTGAAACTCGTCACACGCCGCGCCAAAAAAGTAGGCTACAATGACCCCCTCACACAAACTATCACAACGAACAAATACGTCAAATCACATATCGACCTGCTAGCCGAAGATTCCCCTCACTCGGCCACAGAACAAGAATTCGCGGTGTTGGATGCGCTAGATACGACGATGAAATATACGGGTGACGAGACAAAGGATGGAGGGCAAACGCCGGGGCCATTTGAGGAGATGAGGAGGAGGATGGCAGAGAGCGGGTTAGAGACGAAGGAGGGAAGGAGGAGAGCGAAGAAGAAGGATAAGAAGAGGAAGTGGAGGTGGACTATTGGAGAAGGCGGAGAAGAGGAGGAGGATGAAGATATGAGGACGCCAATGACGGCAGTGATTAGAAGTCCCATTACGAGTATATGGCGGGGTGATGTCATGACCCCAATAGAGGGACTAAGAAACAAGCAAGGCGATGCCGATGTTGAGATGGGTGGGGCTTGTATGGAGGAGTTCTCGGAGCAAAGTGGAAGCGAGAGCCTGCAAGGTTCATCTCCATATAATATTGGAAGTTCACCAACCACGGATGTGAGTGTAGATGCAATGGACAAGCACGAACGGCGTGGGAACTCTGTTGATCTTTCAATCTTCGATTCGGAAACAGATGGAGATAGTATTGGCAGGCCGGGCTCATCACAATCGTTATGATGATTTGATGTGATGAGGGGAGGGGAGGTTTTGTATAGAATATCTATATATGTGTGCATCATGAGATGAGATAAGACGAATTGAAGTAGCTCGACTGTGTCGACGCTTCAGGGATTAACGGGTTTGGGTTGTGTTATATGATATGATATCATTGCATGGATTGATTAATTGAATAATATTCTATTGCTTACGATCATAGATACTTTTAAAACAATGCTATGTGATATGATATGAACTACTTTAAATATGCTATCAATCACCCTCCTAGCAGTTGCGATAATCTACAACCTTGTCACTCGATGTGGCACGTCATAACACAATATAGTATAGAATCTAAACCAAATCTAGATAAATTTCCATCTCATCCCACTACATATTCATAATCACAGTACAGTACGAACCCCTCACAATCAATATCACAATCTGGAGTTGAGTTGAATCACTAAAGTGAAGTAAGTGAATAAAGTAAACTACCTACCTACCTAGGGTAGCTAGGTAGGTATTCAGATGAATGAAGAACTTTGGACTTGCTATGTAGTGCTTTGATTTGTTTTGATGTATTAGTGAATTGAATCGAATTGAATTGAATTGAATTGATTTGGATTTTAAGGGTTTTTTTTTGGTGTATGGGATAGGATATGAGAGGGGAGTGGGTAGGGTAGGTACTTTCTTGGGCTTTGAGATTTGAGTGAGGGGGATGTGAGAGATGTATAGTGGATGGAGAGGGGGATGGAGAGGGGGATGTGTGTGAGGGATGTGAGATGTATAGTGAAGGATAACTTTAAGTATTTTATTCACTACTAGTAGTTGTTTATTATTTGTTGTTGAACCGATGAGAAGGTGAAGGTGAAGGTGAAGATATCAGAGGAAGAGGGGTTCAAATTTTCTTTTTTAGGTTAGCTAATGTCAGTTCATACTAGTAAACTCTTCGCTCCTACTAGACGAAGATACCATCCATATGATTTTAGTTACATATATACAGACACAAAACCCAATCATCGCAGCTAAATCGGTGAACAAGTCGAGTGTGGAATTCTTGATTTATATTTATTCGATTCATGAGCATAGAATAAAGTAGAGGGAATGGAAATGGTATTCAATACTCAAGTAGTATAGGAAGAATGAAAATAGCGAAGTCTTTTCTGGCTTTGCGTCGTTACTGTAGTGACCTCGGTCAATTTTGTAACCATGGGAATGTAGGTGAGCTGAACTTACTTACATGCTTTGTAGTAGAGACTTTTGAGCTTATTGTGTTCATGTTCTTTATTATCTTCCGCCTTTAATGTGCGTTGACGTACTATACTTCTCTTCTGAAAGATAACAGTGTTGGCGTTTTCTACTTCCATACTCTTCACTAGGATGTTCTTCACTAGGATGTCTAGATAAAATAGATTCAAAGTCTCAACAAATCTCAGTAATTTGATTCTTTAGTCCAAGACGTTCAGATGCAGATGAGTAATGACTCAAGATGCATACATGACAATGCAGTTAGTGGATGGGGATGGGAGGTACGTTATGATTGTCATTTGGAGAGTTTGCTAGCTAGAAAAGGGGTATGTGTAGAGAGAGGAGGGGAGAAGCTGGAATGAAATCGTAAGGGGAATCTGGCTTTCCAAATAATGGAAATCGGGTATGGAAGAACGCATCTCTCTCACTCACTCCCAACTTCTTCATTCCCTATCTCCCACTGCTACTGCTACCCCCACTGTCACTGCTACGCCCACTCGCCTTCAAAATATCCAACACCTTCTGCTGGGCATTCAGTTGAGCCTTGTCGTTCTTGGCTATCATTTTCCGTTAGCTTAGCATGCACAAGAAGAGGTAATATCAATAAACCTACCCATCTCTTTGACCTCCGCTAGCAACTCATTATTGCCATGCTCATGTTTACGTACCCACTTTTCAAGGTCTGAATTCTGGTCTACAGCAGCTTTCGATTTGCTGATTTCTTTTATAAGACCTGAATTCTTGTTTACTCCAGCTTCCAATCCGTTCAATTTTGCTTCCGTCTCGGCCAGGGTGGGCTGGTATCGGGGGCGTGAGGACGTGCGAGGTGCGGCGACGACGGGGACGGCGACGCCTTTTCCTTTCCCTCCCGAGGTACCATCGGTGCGATGATGTGATCTGTGTTTTTTGGCTTGGTCTTTGGATTTGGGTGTCCCTCTGGAGCTTTCTCCTGCCATTGTGGAAAGAATGAGTGGAGAGTGGGTGTAAATTGAATGGTTCGTATAAGTGAGGATTGTGAGAGGCAGATATGCACGAACACCTGGGACTTGGGAATACCTGAGTGAGGATTGATTGGTAGATAATAAATGAAACAGAAAATATATATTAGAATTGCATTGCAGTTCCCATTATATACCCCATAAGTTCCCAACTGGCCTACCATTCCAACAGACGATTATTCGCCACAGTATTGTACTCCAATATAATCAACCAAAATTTCCTAGCAAAGCGCATAATGTTTATGGTACAGCGAATGATATGGGTTCTGCCCGTGGAGATAAGAGCTGCTGTTTCGGTCAAGCTCTAAGCATTTGCTCAGCTGGTAAGGCTATGCGAGGTATCTGGCGCGTAGAAGTTGGTTGGAAGTGGATCCGACAGGATGCTGATGTTGGGCATGTAGTTGTTGGAATTAGTCATGGTAGATAGAGAACTGAGTATCCTATACTGGATAATTGATTGAGATTGTAAGGGCAAACTGGAAAGAGGAGGAAATAGATCTAGTAACACAGTAGTAGTGATAATTATCATTACTAGTAAGCAATACTACTAAGTATCCAATCAATAATCTGTCAGTGGCGAGATGGTGAAATGAAAGGTCAGTATCTAGGCCAAGTGTGGAGTTGCAAGGCGCAAGGTGCAATCCAACGTACCACCACTCGCGTGGATTTCAATCTTAGCACATATCAATTCTCACCATAGCCCCTACGCAGTCCAATTTAGAAATCTTATAACCACCTGCTAGCAATGTATTTCGAAGTTGGTAATGTACACCGGTGGATGTTATCATGCAAAGTCATGAATAACCGGTAATAGTACCTTTGGGAGTGAGAACGCTTATAAGCACCTAGGTAGATAATGTTGTAGTGGCATGTCTTCAATTCGAATGCCTTCGCCATAAAGGTGCATCTACTAACATTCCTTGAATGTTTTCCAATGCAAACTAATGCTAGAAGAATATATATTTGGCTACGAGTTCGTAAATCACTCAAATCATCGCTGTAATTGAGAAGTAGGTACTAACTCATGACCCAGCTCAAAACACCAACAAATCACGATTGTAGATTGTGTTTGAATTTCAGACGAGAACTATAATATCCAAATAGATGACAAGTAATTGTTCTCAACAATATAAATGAGAACCTGGAATCTCATCGATAATAAAACGAGAAAAAATGCAGAGAAACAGAGTGCAGCAGGCGTCAGAAAAGAGAGGGCAACTGCCCAGGTGGGTGACGACCAGCTAGCTTAATAGCTTCCAGTACAGCTCTAGAGGCAGGTACTGTCCTTAAGCATACAATCATCAACGAAAAAGCGAGCAGTAGCACATAACTGTGCTTTGAGCTCATTTCTCGTATAGAGGGTGCGGTGGTGCCTTCCAAATCGCATCGTTGTGATTTGCAAGTTTTGATGCAGAGTTGGTTGTCGTAGAACCTGTATGGAAGAAAAAAATCGAATTTTATTCGGGCGGCTAGGCTAGACGATTACAAATAGTGTCTTGTATGGGCCCATAAATCCGAACCTGCCTGAACCACATCATTTCAACAACCAAAAATACAGTTGCAACCAAACAATCTGATTCGGTTTCAATAAATAATCCCTAGTCGACGTTATTCAATCAATCTGTTAGTTAATCGAGTTATTTTCCATGGGAATGTCTCTATTCAAGGTTCCAAGATTTACCCCGCATTTGAAACTACGCCCGCTTCTCTCCACCCCCATCACCATTTCTAGGAACCCACGCATATCATTTCGTCGTGATCAAAGTACACTTACTTTACCCTCAGTAATTTGGGATACTCACATACATATATGTGATCCCAAAAGATTTCCCCTTTCCAAATCCGCAACCTATAAGCCACATGCTGCATATCTTCCCGATCTCAAAAAGTTTCACCAGTCGCTGGGCGTCGAGACTGTCAAACAGGTTATTGTGCAACCTTCATATTATGGAACTGATAACTCGTGTCTCTTAAATGCGCTTGATATCCTGACTCCAGAGTTTGCAAGGGGTGTGGTCGTCATTGATCCTAGCAAGCCGAATTTTGAAGAACTGAATCAGTGGTATGACAGAGGAGTTCGTGGAATTCGCCTCAATCTTAAGGTGGGTTACTATATTTGATTACTTTGTTACGGACATTCGGGGAGTGGATACGAGAAGCCGCGTGTTGAATAATGAGTATGTGTGTTTGCTGATGGAGCCCCTCTTCCAGTCCGTAGGCGCAACTCTGTCACCAGAAGATATTCAAAAGGTCCTATCACGATATCTTGATATCTTCAATGAGCTATACACGAGTAGGCCAAACTGGGTCTTCCAAATCCATGCCGATCTCGAAGCCATGGTGTATATCAATGACGCCTACGCGTTTGACACGGGCGACCTAATCCTCTGCATTGAGCACTATGGCTGCCCATCTCTACCCAGCCGTTCGCCCGCCGAGGGCCTGATCCCCAGTGATCTCAAAGGCTGGAAGGAGCTCAAGGAGTTGATGGACAAGGGATTTTTCGTGAAGATCTCAGCACCTTTTAGAATTAAGGGTGCGCGGTCAACGAATGACATAGAAATTTTGACACGGGATTTGCTGATGTCGAAAAGTAATTCTTCTCTCACCTGGGCCAGTGATTGGCCGCATACAAGATTTGAGGGTCGGATTGATGTTGGGAAGATCATAGAGGACTGTCTGACTTGGTGTGATGGGGATGAAAAGTTGATGACCCAGTTATTCAAAGAAAACGCAGAACGTTTATGGGCAGTAGACCAGTTCTGTAAGTAGTGTAACCTGTATGTCAAATGCGCTCCACTATAGGCCTAACCTCGATTACCTAATATGGAACTCAAAAGCCTCAAGCTTGTACAGTACTTGTACCTAACATCCTATCCTGCCACTTCAATCCATCCGCCTCCAGCAATTGCAAAACATTCCTATAAATTATTTCATCTCCGTTATTTTTGTATGTTCAAAGCCACCTATAGAGTATTTACTATATTATTATATGTACCTTCTTTGGAAAGCAACATTGAGAGATTGATATGTGCAAGGAGATCTTTTCCATTAAGGTTCCGCACTGTTACTACTCATGCCCCAGCAAATCCTTTCCATATCGAATCCCACCATCGAAGCCCACATTCTCAACCCCGCCTTTGCTAGCACTCTAGTCTAAACTCTAGGTGCCAACACGTCGAAGAGCACCAATGAGTACGAGTCAAACTAACCCCACCTACCCCTCCTGCTCCTGTTGTCCCACCATCTCAACGTCATCTTACGCCTTTGGAAACTCCATAGCGTTTTCCGTCGCACCCTCAGCACCAATTGTAACGGCAAAAGTGATGAGCTCTTCCGTCTTACTCACATTCTTCCATGAATGCCATCCCGCTCGTTGAATAACCACATCTCCCGCCTTCATGATTTTTTTCTCCCCGCTGTTTACCGTGTACTCTGCTTCTCCCGCCACGATGTAGATATAATCAAGCGTCTGCGAACGATGCATGAATCCATCGTTTCCTTCTGGGTTAGGTGCAAAATGGCAAAACGCAGATGAGCTGCCACCGGCTGAAGCAAACATGATTTGTTGCTCTCGCTTGGTGACTTCTTGGTGTGCTTTTAGGTCGGTGTCATCTTTGAATGACGGTGTAGGGCCGGCAGAGTAGACATAGCTTATTGAAAACCCGGGACCTGCTGGTTTCGTTACCAAAGAGGTGGAGTCGACAAATGTGGTGGTTTTCTCATCAGGAGAATTGGTAGTGATGTAACATTTACCACTGACTTCTGGGTTGTATGAAGACATGTTAAGTTGATGCGTGTGGGAAATCTTCTTGAATGGGAGATGCTTAGAGATGGCTAGCGGCTTAAATGGGAAGTTGTTTCGATGTTGTGATTTTGAGTGACTATGTGGGATGAGGTAGTGATATATATACAGAGGTTGGACACATCGGCGTCCGTACCCCACCCGTAAATTACAGAATGAAGGAGTTATTAGCCAATAAAAATTGCTAAAAAGCAGCAACAAAATACCAACAACTACCTTGAAGTTATTCCGCTATGAATGGGGTGCCTGTTCCGACGTACCGTGTGTCCAATCATAGAGCGGTACGTCGGTTATTAGAGCTACCGGTGAGGTGTAATTTTAAGGAGGGGTTAATCGTTGGGTTTTTATTAGCCTCCTAAACGAGGAACGAGACTTAGGGATCCGACGATTAGTAACTTGATGCGGGGCAATCCACTTTAATGCGCAGCACAAATCCTTTGACGAAAAAGCCCAGTCAAGTGCCTAAACTCGGAAGTTGGGTTGGGCGATTTATCATTACCGGTTTCCCTTAACGGTTTGTCATTACCATTTGCCATTACAGTATGAATAGGGGGGTCGCTTTCGCGTAAATATCCAATTCTATTCACTTAATCTAGGAGAACTCAAGCCGTGCAACCCAACATACCCATGATCAAGATTTTGTGATTACTGCGTAAATGATATATACCCTGACAAATATATCTCAAATTGAAGTACGGATTATATCATTTGTTGAAGACCTTGAGGTAATGATCGACAGTGGGACGGACATACCAATGTGGTATGTCCATAAACGCCGTTATTAGACGGACTTTTCAAAAAGTTCGAAGTTTATGGAATCATGCATTTACACATCATGAGCGTAGATATTCCACCAAGGACCATACTGACCTCATGACCCAGCCTTCAAAATCTCCAACTCTATTCCAAGTCTCAATTCATGACACTCATATAAATCGATATAATTACTGGGTGCGGTTTTGAATAGATTGTTCAAACTTTAGGGTTTTGTATTGGAAGAACTGGGTTATTGGGATCATTTTGGATTTTGAGGGTGATTCACAAGGTACTACAGCTGGCCCAGTTGTTCTGCTGAGTGTTTCGATAAAACTTACGAAGGTAGGTTGAATTCTGAAGTGAATTTAGAATATATCCTTGTTCAACTATATATACTACTTGCATAGATTCAAATCTAAAGAAAACAGATGAGAATATCTCCTTGTTCAATGCTGGGTACTACTTATACTGATTCAAACTTGGGGAAATTGGATGAGAATATTTCCTTGTTCAACACTAGGTGCTACCTATATGGGTTCAAATCTGGGGGAATTGGATGAGAATATCTCCTTGTTCCCAGTCATTAACATTACTGGTGATTATTTGCCTGTGGCTTGTAGTACATCCATCTCTATCCCTTATATAGATATAGTAATCCCTCATACTCGAAAACTCCAACCTTTATTGGGAGCTAAATGTGCATTCAACAACAGAAAAGTAGTTCTGGCGGACAGATCTAATTCTACCAACTTCCTTGTTCATATAAATAAAGGTTGATAACTTATACACTTGGCGTTTGGCTCCCATTTCTTTACTACATACAGGTGCACTTACTACATTCACCTTATATTAATCCTGAGTGTGTATTGTAAGTTTCACCAAAAACAAGGCAACAGTGATATCAACTTTCGTATGTAGTTTACGGCAGTTTGCATAAGCAAGTGAATATTGTGGGATATAGTAATTTCTCAATGCAGTACCTAGGTATTTAAAGTCTGGTTTGCCATGTAAATAGGATAAAAGTGCATGGCAACAGTATAATCTACGGCTATAAATCTCATAATCTGCACAGTTGAGAGTGACGATCACCATCAACCACCTCGTGCCGCCAACCGTACAAAGACAATATAAAATTGTATCCTTGGTCTCAACAAAAGAACAACAAAAAAGATATCTTCCTATACATTTGATTTTTGAACAAACTCGACACTCAACAGCGACCTCAAAATCCCTCAATCTTCTTGAAAAGTCTAAATTCAATACAAATACAGACAAACATGGTCTACTATAATGGACTTCTCAATCCCTTGTGCTTTGATACAGTTATGGAAGGGAAGTCTGTGGCAGCTTACAACAGCCCACTGTTTACGATCCCAATTGAGCTTCTCGATCAAATTATAAGTTACCTAGTGGAGGACAAAGAAGCTCTAGCATCACTTGCACTTGTCAACTCAGATTGTCGGCAGCTGGCACGGTCCTGCCAATTTCGAATTGTGAAAGTGGACTTCAGTCGTCATTCTAAAAATATGCTTGAGGTCCTTGAGAAAGAAGCTATCGAGAGAACTGAAAATCATGGACTCACTAAATCGCCAGCCTTGGGCTCATGTATTCGTCGTTTTGTTATCAACGAAAAAAGTTTTAGTAGACAAGTTTTCGTCTGCTGCATGTGGATGGCAAAGCAACTATACATGGACAGCGGCAAAAAGGATGGAGTGAGTAAACTGGCGGATGCAATGGATAAAATCTACTTTTCAAAGATATCATCCACTATGTCTAGTCTGGTACACTTGGAAGGTTTAGATCTTACTTGTTGTTCCTGTCATCTTAAGAGCGCACATTTTTGGAGCGAATTGCTCTTCCGACAAATGCCTTCCCTTTCTATCAGACATCTCTCACTTAATAACATGTTGCTGGAGGATAGTGTTGCCATAAATGATTTGGCCAGATGGCCTCTTCAAACGCTAAGCCTCGAAGCTCCTGTTGCGGACATTCCGGAAGACAATCTTGCAATTTCAACCACTTGGAACATGATATTACGGTCGTGTTCATCTTCTCTCCAAGCCTTAACCGTGACAGGTTATCGTCCCGATGAAGATGTCAGCAGCGACGACCACAAAAAGAGCTTGATTTCCTTCTCTCTTCAGTTTCCCATGATTCGTCGACTTGATCTTGATTGGTGCTCGGAGTCATATTTTGATCAGTCAGCATTACGAAGTCTTGTATTGACAAGCACCCGACTGTCAACTATGGCGATCAGTTGTGGTGGTCGGGTGGCTAGAAATCTATTGGATTGCGAGGGCAGAATCCCATCTCTCGAGACTTTAACCCTACATCATGAGCGATACACATATTCGCCGCGTCCGGACCTATATGATACATACCCTAGAATCACGGACGGTGATTCATTTGAGTTCTTGAAGAAAAACCCACAACTGAAAACATTTGTATCGGAAGGCGCTGCGACATCGACACTCCTAGAACGCATTTCTTCGGTTCTTGCAACCTTTCCTAATCTCGAAAAAGTTTCCATGACCTGGAAAGGACACCACATTCCAGATTCATCACTTGATGCTCTCTCCTCTATCTCAAGCTTAACCTCTCTTCACCTGAGCTCTGGTAGCCAGGCCCTCACGGTCGATTGGCGTCCACACCACGACGGCATTATCAGCCACCTGAAGCCACTCAGACGACTCAAGCAGATTGCTATTACTCGCGATATATATTCATACGACACTCCGTCGGGGATCGTGGAGTATGGCAACTATAGGCGTCTACGTAGGAATTCGTGGGACAAGCATCGTCGGAATATGCATGCATTGGCTCTCGAATATGCTAAGACCTTTTCAAACCTGGAAGTTATCTATATTGGACATATTTTGTTTAAAATTTGTCGCGCGCATACCGGACTTGAGCCAGAAATCATTGAGACACCTGGTAATGATATATACTGCTCTTGGGTACCGGTAACAATTGAGGTTTGATGCAGAAGAAAGGGATTTCTGAGCTCGAGCCTTGTCAGATAGTCCCCAAAATAACATTTCTAGGACAAAATCATCTTTGCCAAAAACTTCGAAGTAGCTTGGCGACTGATGCTTAATGGAAAGATCAATGTTCTGGGCTGATATGATGGCAAGCGTACCCCATTCTAGCTCATTCTCATAAATATTAGATTATTAAATGAAACAGTATGCTCATAATTTTATAAGTTCAAGGGGTTGCGAATGTGAATTGGTGAGCATAAATGATCAAAAGTACCCAGCGACACACCTCCGTTGAGCCATAAATCGCCAGAGCTATATTTCATTGTGGGTAAAGGTCTGTAACTAGTTATCCATATTCATTGTAGAGGAAGAAAAAACGCCGGTTAGAGACCACAATCACCTAAACATTACGAAGAAAAACATATAATTGTTTTCTTTGTCCAGGTAAATCCGAAAGATGGCTCTAACACCATGATCCTAATAGAGATCTTTTGCACAGAGGTACTGGTAGCATGTTGGAAATGGGGTCGGTGCAGCTTACCGGTCATTGAAATTTTTTATTTCTTTTTGGCTTCAATTCCGAATTTCAATATCACTGTGGATGGAAGCGATGGAAGATGGGAGAAGGAGAGAGGAAGGAATATTACTTAATATTCCGGGTATCACTGTCCTCAAATTGAGGTAATTCATGATTTACTCTTATAAAAGTAACCCCATTAAACAACAATCAAGTTTGATCTCAACAAATTGCATTCTTTCTTGGATGCCTGTTTTGTTTCCATAATCTATTTCTTCTTCTTTGACATATTGCAGATTCAACTACTTCAGTTGTTATCCATTTTCTTGCATATGCTAGTTTCCGCTGGCTTTGCCTGGAGATATCTTTGTTCTTTTGGGCCTTTTGATATGTTATTCAAACACTCAGGTATTTGATGCAAGATTTCTCCATATTTGGTTGTAGATTGATCAACTCTTCTCCATCCGATTGCCCCCTTTATCTACACTGCAAAGGCAACCAGGTACGCAACCAGATACGCAACCAGAGCAGCGAATATGGCAAAGTCTTCCCCGAAAACGCTCTGTCCAGACTGGATGTTCTCTACGACTTCTAATGTGCAGTATGTATAATTTATTGGCAGTATTCCAGTTGAGAGCGGCCCGGCTAACGTCTATCTATTAGTGCATGCAAAAGCCGCGACTGGTTCGAAGAGTACACACCCTTCAAATCATTTGCCAAAAGTACGCATACTGGTGATCACAATTATAGAGTTCACGGTGTCGGAACTGTAGTTATCCCCACGAAGAAGAAACCGGACGGTAAAGGCCCCGATAACCACGGAGAAATCTTTCTGAGAGATGTAATCCACCTCGAATTTCCATGCAATGTCATCGCAGATATTTGCGAGGACTATGACATCGAACCTTGTCGCTCTGAAAAAACGGCAGGTTCCATCAAGGAAAAGCAAGGCCGGTCTATTGCGTACTTCGACATCAGTAAATCTGGATTCGTAATCAAGCTAAGGGGTCCGCCAGTTGGCCCTGCTGTAGAGCCCAGTATCTTCGGCGACCAACCCATCAAGGAGGTGCTATGTATTCGTGGGTCGGACATGAAGGGGTTCCTAGATGTTCATTGGCCGGAAGAGGAGTTAGAACGATGGGAGAAA
This sequence comes from Lanzia echinophila, assembly GCA_000812885.1. Lineage (NCBI taxonomy): Eukaryota > Fungi > Ascomycota > Leotiomycetes > Helotiales > Rutstroemiaceae > Lanzia > Lanzia echinophila. The sequence goes on from JWJA01004529.1 coordinate 15,570, forward strand.
TACAAACAAGATGATCAGGGCCGTGCCAGGGATACTAGTGAGCGTGATGCCACCTCATCGAAGAAGATACCGAGTCAGCGACATCCCCAACCTGGTCTTGGATACACCAAGGAGGAGAAAGCATGGCTTGAGAAGAACTATGGCAATGAATGGGAGTTTCTCAGAGTCCACAAGCTTAATATCTTTGTTGACGAGGAGCGCGAGAAAGGTAGAAATAAGGTTAGGGCTTTTATAGCAGAAGAAAGACCCAAGCCCGACGGAAGTGGTTAGAACATCAATAACGGCAGGAACGATGCAGAGAGGTAGTCAGACGCAGATATAGAAGTAACTTAGTTTGCTGCCCGCTCAATTCGCAGTCCCTGCGCTTTCCAAAGAGATTTCACTGAGGTACCTGGCTGAGCTTTATTCATAGAGAATGATCATCTACCATCTGAATGACTGTGAAACTTTGAACAAGATAATCGAAATTCAGATCATCGAGTATTATAGATCCCAAATGATATGTCCTTGGGTCATTTGCCCCTGGTAAGTGAAAATACATCTTAAAGTGATCCCACTTGTAATCAAGACAGCTTCTACCAGGGGCAGACCTTACCATCATATTGATTCAAGCCCTCGTTGGTTTCCCAACCGGCTACGTGAACATTCAACAGCCTACCATTAGATTCCTTGCCATTGCTACCAATCAGCTCTAGCGTTGCCTTTGCTCCAGTCTCGACGTCAAGATCAGAACCTTGGCCGCCCAGATCAGTCCGAAGCGACTAGTAAATCGCGTTAGTATCCGAGTCCACAACCACAATACTGTGAACGGATACTTACTCCTGGGCTAACGACAAGGAATGCAAACCCTTCCTTCTCGTAGGTATATGCATATTGCACTGTCAACATATTCAAAGCAGCTTTCGATACTTTGTATGCAAATGCTGGAAGTACCATGAATCCAGGGGCCATGGCAATTGATCCCACCGTTGACGATCTAAACTTTCATCAGACACCGATCTACGAGCCGCAATGTTCAAGTTCCACTCACATATTAACAACTTTCTTTTGATTCCCCTGTCTTAATAGGGAAAGAAAGGTGCTAGTTACAATATGAACACTAGTAACATTGGTGTTGAAGGTGGCTTCAAGATCATCCCTGGCAAATGTTATTGTTAGTATAATATTTGGGATAACAGAGAGCCTGATGGTGTTTCTTACATAGTATGTAATCCGCCAATGGTGATATTCATTATCCCAGCATTGTTGATGAGCACATCAATGCCATTACCATTCAGAGAAGCAGTAATTTGTTCCCTTGCCGTTTCTGTACTCGACCGACTCGTAACATCGAGCTTCACATATTTCACTCTTCCTTCCGAGCTCTCAATCAGCTTCTGCAAGGCAGGAGTGGGGTTTCCGCGAGCAGTAGCAAAAATCTGATTACTGGGTATCGTCGACAGCTGGGCGGCCAGAGCAAGGCCCAAGCCTCTCGAACAGCCAGTGATAAGGTATGTTGCGTTGGCCATAGTTTGGGAATGGTTTATTCTTTTCTTGGCGTTGTTCGAATCAATGGATGACAAAATGGATCTTGCTGTAGTGCGTGATTGAGGTTCCTTGACAGATGTGGAATACTCATAGCGTTCTAAAGAGTTATCATTTATATACTACCTACCTGCAAGGATGAGTTCTCTCGGCCGCCTAATTCGATATCTCCCCCTCGTAAAACCCATGTATTAGCACTTAAAGAATTTCAGGCTCCAGCTGTACGTCCGATTAGGCTTCAGGAAAACGCACAGGTGTAGGGGTTGATACATCCCATAGGAAAAGTCCCACTCAAGTGAGGATATAATCCTCTTTTGCTTTTTCTGTGTTATACGACACATTACTCTATAACCGTACATTTTCATCCTATCTCTTCAATTCAAACCCTTTAAATTATCCACTTAAATCTTAAAAAATGAAACACTTTCATCTTATAACTTCAACTTATTCCTCTATCACTTTCTTTCTTTATAACACAATTACACACACTCATCCCATCACCTAGACTCAAAGCCTTTAATTGTCTACTCAACTCTTAAAAAGTTAAATACTCTCATCTCTACAGGGTAGATCTCATAGCTTGATTAGTTCATTTTCTTGTACCAATCAGCCACACAAGTCACACTTCACTTCACTTCACTTCACTTCACTTCAAAAGTTATCTTTCAAAGCATAAATCTTATGTCGCATACACACAATGTCCGATGTCAAAGAAAATCATACTGTGAAAGTCACACATCGCAACTTACTATTTTCGGCCACCATACTGCTCCTCGAAATAATTGTATCCAAGTGAAGTAGTGTTCATGTTCTTTCTGGAGTCTTGGACTCTCAGCGACGCACGAATATTAACAATACTACGAGTGATTGTAAGGCGACTTCGACGAGAGGTAATTGTTGCGTGGTGTTTAGATATACAGTGGTATACAGCGATGAAGATGTAGTCGATTGTTTTGGGTCCGTCTCGTGCTGGAGCTACCACTACTGTCGACCAATAGTTCCCTACATGATGAAATTAAATTTCGAGGATTACTCATCGGGGTTTTGCTAACCTCCATAAAGCTCGTTCCTCTTTTAACGAGTTTCAGGAGGTAAATATGAATAAACCCGGCGATTAGTGAACTCTATTACAATGCATACGGACTTTGCGGAATTATCCTATGGTTGCTTGAAGGTGACGGGAGCGGCTTATGCATTGCATTGCGTCCATTATCTACATATGGAAAAAAAGAGGTTGCTTTGGTCATTGAGTGAGGAACGGATGGACCTTAAACGGTATATTTACTAGTCGCCAATACGTAGTTCCTCAAATGTTGTACTTATTTAGCCGCATTGTCAACACGTTCTTTATTTCATCGGAGATAAATTAAAACCCGGTTAATATCATTGTCTCCTAAACGCTGTATAGCCGATGGACTATTTCCGCAACCAAACACAACCAAACGCAACCAATATAAAAAGCTGTATCTCCACCGTCGTAATGGCTGCAACAATCATCAGCTTGTGTTGTAAAATAGCACCCATTCCCATTCCCATAGAAGAACTGTCGCAGAAATGGCCGCATCAAAGACCGAGACCAATCTTGCCGCTGTCCTCGAGACAGCAAAAGCACCCATAGCCATCCAAGAACGACGCATTCCCAAGCCCGGTCCCCACGAGCTCCTCATACGCAACCACGCCGTAGCAGCCAACCCCGTCGACTATAAAATCCAAGACTGGGATGTCATCGTCACGCAGTATCCCAGCATCCTCGGGAGCGATGTCTGCGGCACTGTAGCTGCCGTCGGAGAATCCGTCACTCTATTTAAACCCGGTGATCGAGTCGGAGGTTTCTCGGCTGGTATGTTTATTGACAATATCGATCATGGTGCGTGGCAAACTTATACGCTTTTGCGAGATATCGCCACATACAAGATCCCGGATTTCATGTCCTTTGAAGAAGGCTCTGTATTTCCAATGGCCTTTGCTACCGCCGCTTGTGCTATTTTCATCGATCTCAATATCCCAAGGCCACCCGCAGCTGTTGTGGATGCTGGCAACTCGGGATTTCTCGTGTGGGGTGGATCTTCTTCTGTAGGCACCGCCGCCATCCAGATTGCGAAGAACCTGTAAGTTCGCTCATTTCTTTGGTCTTACCCTTCCCCAATGCGCAAGCCCACCTGAAGTAACTAACTTCCATATCTTCTAGTGGCTTGAAAGTCTTTGCCACTGCCAGTGCCGCGAATCACGAGTATGTGAAGTCGCTTGGTGCCACAGAGGTAATTGATTACCGCGACCCAGACGTTATTGCCAAAATTCTGCAAGCAGCCAAAAAGCACGGTGTCACGATTACCAAAGTCTTCGACGCCGTCGGCGATCGAGACACGCTGAAACTCTCTAGCGATGTTTTGGTTGGCGGAGGGCAAATGTCTATTGTTTTGCCCTGGCCCGATGACCTTCCAAAGCCCGCCGATGTGGAAATTTTCAACACTCTTGCTTTCAAGCTAGGGCAGGGCGAGTCGGAGCTGGGTGCTTGGTTTTTCAATGAGTGGCTACAGAAAGCCTTGCAAGAAGGAAGCGTGGTCCCAGCTCCTAAGGTCGAGATCGTGGATGGCGGTATTGACGCAACTCAAAGAGTTTTTGACATGCTCAAGGCGGGAGTCAGCGCCAAGAAGCTTGTCGTCAAGCTCTGAACCATCTGCGCAGCACTTACAATTACCGAAGTTGTTGAATGTAATGGTTTTCGGAACACGATGGTTTCAGATGGGGTGGAAGATCTTTTTTGGCTATAGGCAGCTCATCAGCACCACATTACAGTCTTAGATTTGATTGCATTATATGCCACAAAAGCATCGTAAAATTAATAATGTCGGAAACAGCCTTCACAACAACATAATGCAATATAAACAGTCAGGTATGCAACTAGCTCTATTCGTGACATTCGACATACATACAACCCTCCACAGAGTAATGTGCCCAATAAATTATAAAATCCTTTGAGATCAATAGTACATTCGACTCCACTATAACACCACCTCAAATGATACAATTGTGAACCTCATCAAAGAGAAAATGAGCAACCGAGCTCTCAATATTTCTTGGATACTATTGCTCCGAAGTAGCCGATAAGGGGTATGCCCAAAGAAAAAAAAAATCAAAACGCCGAACGCTCGATGTTTTGCAGGCCCAAAGACCGATGCCGATATGTAGTACAACCTTCCATGTACTAGCTTTTATTTATCCTTTTGGAACCAAGGGAATTTAGTCTTCCTTGATTCGACTGCTCCCGACAAACTTTCGAGCTGTACGCTGCGCTGGTAGATATCCTATTGGTAATATTAGCATTTGTGTAGCAGTAAACGCGTAACGGGAACATGGATTACAAACCTCGTCATCGACCGGCAGTAAACAATCCAGAATCATTTCCCGCACCGGCTTATTGGGGTGGAGATTTGGATATGCTGTGGTTTGGCTCTTCATAATGGGGAGGATAACCTCTGATAAGACCTCGAACTTCTTCCAGTTGATTCTATCTCCGTTGGCACCAACGAACGTTCGACTGCCCTCTTCGGCCGATACGAGATCACGTCGATGAAGCGGGATGAATGGAATGCGAGGCAACGGCGAGTTTTCCCACGCCAAGCGGTATGCAAAATGACTCTTTTGTGTACCCATCAATAAAACTAAACGGGCGAAACGTTTTTGAACTTCTGCAGGCACCAGTGCTCGCGTTTGAGCAAGACGATGTATTGCAGTACCATTAATTCCAGCCAAAACAGCTGCAAGACCATTGTAGTTATTCAACTTTCGCAATTTCAGAGCGATTTCCATAAATTTTTCCAACACTTGAGCCCTGTGTTTAGCCTTGTCTCGTATCAGGATCATATTCGCAACCCATTTAGCAATGTGATTGAAATGATTGATCATCCGATTGACATTAGCTAGACTCTTGCATTTCTCTTTTTGGTCCAAGGAGAGGCTGACGTGCCTAACCAAATCTCGAAGACGTATAGAAGAAAACATAATCCAATCGATTCTAGTCATCTCCTCGGCTATATCATCATCAGGGATGTCCATGAAGATATGATATCTCATTTTAGACATCGCTAAGAGGTTTCTTGGTGTTAAGTTTGCTGCTTCCCGTTCGTAATCTTCGACCGCGAGAAAGGATGAGCCCGCCCCAAATTCGGAATGAGACGATGCAGGCGCGGATAATGATGACGTTATCGTTGTTCCGGTTTCCCTCGAGTCTTTCGGCTCAATACCATCGTCACCATCGTCATCTGCCACTAAAGTTGCCACATCTGGATCGTAAGCTTTAGACGCCTTGATAGCTGCCTTAGTAGCCACAGGTGAACCTGGTGTAGGTTCAAGAGCATTTGCCAATTCATTATCTACATCAGCATCTGTTCGCGCCCAGCCGGTGTCATCATCTTCCACCACGCGTGAAGAGAGTTGAGTCCGCATTTCTTGAGCTGCAGCTGCAAACACAGGATCCGTGGCCAACTGAGTTATAAAACTATCCAATTTACGACTCGTCGAGGGGCTGGCAAAGTCGCCAGGATAGCTCGTTATCCAGTGAGCGACAACGGCTATTATGCGGAGTTGGGTGTTCGTACGTGTCAAATAATGGATGTTCTGGTCGTCCGCCAGGGACCGTAAGCGTTCTACTATCGCATCAAAAAGCTCACCGGGGGCTGCAAAGTTTCGATACAGACAAAGAAATATTTCGTTGAAGTTAACATCGGCCCTTGCCATGTTTTGTGCTAGAAGTCGATCGACAAGTTCTTCAAAGGTTACACCAACTACCCTTGCTGGTTTGTCAAAAAAAGCATCGTCGCTCCGTTGGAGAAGTGGGATGTCCTCGGAACATCGATAAGAAGAGTCTGCGTCAGATTCCTCCAATTCGGGTAAAGTGTTAGTGTCATTGCTTCCGGTTCCAGGAGACGAGAGGGCTGAATGTACCTTTTGGCCAAGTGGCAACCTGTAGGAGAATCCAGAGGTATCCAAGAGAGAGTCGCTCCGAAAAGCTGGGGGGGAAGAAAGGGGAGGGGCATCATGAGGATCCGGCATCGAAATCTGTTGGTGTAGACTTGTGCGACCATTGGCTCGTGACAAAGGAGGTATGCCGCCTCGACCGGCTAGTGGTGGAGAAGGCAGGGTGCGACTTAGGGAGAAATCCGAGCTTGCACGGCTGTGCTTGGATTGCTGACTGACAGGCCTGGGGGTGGTTGGGTCGGAAAACAACTCAAGATTTGCAGACGAAGTAGCCCGCCGACGTTGTACTGTGGGTTCTTCTATTGCTACTGGAGGAGTAGTGGTACTGGCTATATGACATGGTAAGCCCCATTTGGAGTTTATGGCACAAAATGCGACGAATCATGCGTGCTCTCATTGCTTGGGCAAAAAACATATGATGAACATACACTCTTTATCGCACTTGTTTGGTGTTTACGAAAGTTTTTAGGATTAAGAATATCAGAAATGTCAATCGCGGACTTACAATTGCGGCTTGCTGTGATCGCTCGAAGCATGGAAGAAAGGCAGAGCCTTGCACTTTCTGGTACATTCGATGCTGTCTTGACAGCTTCAACGCATGTCATGCATGCAGCCTCGAGGCTTTCAACACTTAGCTGGCGAGTATTTTCAGGATTGTCGCATTTACACGACACGAGTATAGTAGGAAGAGATGAGATCACCAATGCATCTTTGACCATCAGTATTCATCTTTAAGCAGAACCTAGGCATTAAGATAACTCACTTAATGTTTGCGGCAACTCTGCAATACTGTCCCTGTTCATAACGTCGTAAAGAAGTAGCGCGCCATCAACGCGAGGAACAATGTGTCCATCTATTTGTTTCGGCCATTGTATTTTGTGATTCGGAACAATATCGAAGGATTCGAGATCGAGTTCGAATAGGCTGACCGTGTAGGGCACATTATCCACAGACATGCGTTGACTCGATAAGTTGGAGGTAGGGGGCGTTCGTAAACCAAGTGCTCGTTGTACCAGAGTGCTCTTCCCCACGCCAAAACTCCCAATAACTGCAATATTTATGTCTGACATCCCGCTTCTTGATTGAGGCTGTACAGAATTCCAATGTCAGCAGATGGAATAAAGTGAAAAGTGAAAAGTTCGGCGGTAGAGGAGAAGAACGTACAGGAAGATTGTGCGATTCGTCTACGGAAGGTCTTCTGCTAGATCTTGGTGGAGGATCCTTGAACGCGCCTTCATTGTGCGAACGCTCTTCTAGTGTCGCAGACTTCAATTCTTGTGCCAATAAAACAGATTGAGGCGATTGGTAATTTCTGTAGAAGGGGTCGTCTCTTATGGATGATACAGAATCGCGATTATAGCTGCGTCTGTCTGAATAATCATCTGCCGCACTGTAATAATTGTGGTTTACAGCGCCGCTTCTACGAGGTACCAATGGAGCCGAGGATGTCCGTGATCCCAATCCAGGACGCAAGCGCGGACCAACAGTTGCTGTGGCAGATGGAGGAGAAACTGATAGAGTTCGAGAACTTCGATAGGTTCGGAGAGAATCTGATCGTAAAGGATTTGAAGATTTGGAGCGTTTTGAGCTGGTGCGCATTGTTGGAAGACCACCAGCTTCATCCATGATTGTGGATAATTTAATGCCGGAACCCTACCATACCTCTAACGCTCTTACCCGTCTTGAAATCGGACACCTTTAACTTTCCTTCTTTTTCAAACCCCTCCTATCGTTACTTCAACTAATTTAATCAAATCCTTAATCTCGGAATCCTTTCCTGTCTATATTCGGGATCTCAATTGAGAGTTTGAGAGTTATTGCCCTGTTCAATACGCGTCGGTAGGTCGCAGCAATAATAGATGCAGATTGCAGATTGTGATTGTAACATGCTGCGATGATCAGGGGACGAATCTTTCTTGGCTTGATCTCCCTGAATAATTCCAATATAGTATCAAATGGATAGATACATGTTGTATACTTTGTGGCTGGGCTGGGCTAAGTTTTAGAATCGTTGATTTATTTTGGTTGATGGGAGTAGGAAGGATTGATTCACTTAAAGAATATTCAAATCTTATTATAGTAAACGGACGACGAGGTGGTAGTTAAAGATATTGTTGGGATGAGAGGAGGAAAGGAGGAGATGAGGAGGTGAGGAAAAGGGATGATACTTTGTAAGCTGTGACTGTTGGTCTTTTAGAGTTGTATTATTGTGAGTTCGTAATATTCGCAAAAGAATAACGGAAAAATTGTGATCGGCAGGCAGGTCTTGTTGTAAAAAGTGTAAATAGCCTCGTGAATGGAGAAATGGTCGATTAATTTATGGGATAGTTAATTGTATATATATGAATTCACCAATTTTATCAAAATCTCCATGTATATATACATATATATATTATTATTGAATCATTTTATAGGGAAGGGAATAGGAGGAGCAAGACAACCTTCATAACCTTCCAGAACATCGGGGACATTATTGTTTGAAGATCACCTCAAACTCTGATAAATCAAATATCAACACACAATACAAATCGCAAACATTACAACTAACTTCATGTTGTAAGGACAGTTGATATGAAGAAGGAACTCCTTATGTGTATTTAGATATACTTTACTTCTTTGTATCTCAAGTTGCTTCACCTCAACTCTTACAATTAATATATTTGATGTCACCTCGCAAGCCTTGAGGAATGAACCCCCTTTTCAATTAATGTTGAATGGATGTATGGATCCATACTCGGAAGATGCCTGAGACATTACAACCGTAACATGCAAAAGGAGATCGCCTTCTGTTTGTACGCGACCGTAACATGCAAAAGGTAAAATTGCCATTCATCTAATTGTACCAATGTACATGTGTGAAGAATGAGTTTCTTGCGTTCGAGTCCATCCAGCTCCTCTCACACAAGGCACCATAGTCTAGAAAGGTCGGAAGCAAAGTGGCCTTCTTCAGACCTATCAGCAGACCTTCAGCCACAAGTTCCCTTCTCAAATCTTACTGTACGCAATAAATACGTCAGTGATCAAGCCCATATCTTCATAGAATACGGGGGATACAGAGGACATTCGAGACTACTACGTAGATACGTAAGTCAAAGTTTTCCTTTTACTTGAGCCTTCAACTGAGGTCAAATAGATTGTTAAGTAAAGGCAATATTCTATCCTTTTCCAGAAGAATAGCCTTGGAGACATAGTTTGAACACTCTTCAAGATTAAAAGCAATAGCATCAAGTGATGCTAAATAGCCTATGAGGCGTGGGGAGAAATGCAGCAAGGTTTCCCCGCATGGTACAAGTCTAATATCAGCCAAGGAATATTTGACCTTGCTACTTCCGTTTTGTTCTCGTGCAACTTGAAATATTTGCGAACTAAATCGCATCGCAAGTTTCTCTCCTCCTCATTATGGTAGACCATCACGCGGACAAGTGAACCGTTCTACTCGGCTGGTTCGAGTTTTCCTCCTCAAAAAGTCAACGCTATGCTGCAGTTTTGACAGACTAACTACCTAGATAATACTCTAGAACAGATTCTATTTTTCGATAATCAACGCCATTTTACCTTTTTCATTCTTAGAGTTCCTGCATTTGTGCCTCTTAAGAGTGCTGTCAATGCGGGATGGAAGGAACCTTCCTCTACCCCTCCGATAGGGTAGTTTCCTGTTGAAAACCCCGGCCTCATTTACATAACTACACCAATTTTGTGAGGAAAATAAAAACGGTTTGAGATGCCGGGGTAAGTGCTCCTGTAAATTATGTATATTATTCTCGCCCATCATCAATGTGACTATATCAGTATTCGGTTTGCTTTCTCACCGTTACCGCCGTAGATTTTGTTGCCTGTATGCAGTAGCATTCAAATCCTTCACTCGTCAAAAGCTACCCTGTAAGGTAAACGCGGGCAGCATCTCCACGCCGGGATATCCCACCACCGTCCACAAGCGGCCATATTGAAGTCAACTAAGAAGCCACTTATCACCAGGAAGCTCGAGTCTAGTTTGCTCGACCGGCCATCACCTCGTTACACCGTCCCATCATTTTTGGACTTTATGTAATAAGACCTTACCGAATCTGCCCAAATCACATCCGCACCACCCTAATTTGGCCTCGGGGCAACGCCCCATTCACACCACACGACTTCTGCACGACATCATTTGTACACCGCGATTTCATGTTAAAAGGAAGAGTTGCCGTTTGTATTCACGCTTGAAACCTGAAATTGTGGCTCGTGTTATGCTATACAGATACATTGGACCATTGAATTTGTGATTTGCAAGTGTCTTGGTTGTCATTTCAACCTTGAGATTCTTATAAAGGAGGGCTTTCAGACCGCGAGGATGACTTCAGTAGCTATTGCTGTACCCGATTCACAAGGGCCTGTTGTGAGTGAATATTCATATAATGAAGTTCCTGTTTATGCTAATATAGAACAGTTAAAATCACATAGCACCATGACACGCTCATTTCGCGACCCGAGATTAAATGGCCCCAAGGGTCGAAGCAAGAAGGGACAACCATTCGACCCAGATGATCTTACTCGGCGTCTAAAAATACATCTGGATGAGCAGAAGATCCTTGCCGAGCGACGCCGTGTACTACGGGCAATTGCAGCTGGCGAGCACGTTACATATCACCACATACCGAAAGTGGCGGCGGCCGATTTTGAGATTACCGCAACACCAGATAAGATGCGTTCAGTTCACAAACTAGCACAACCAGCATTGAAGAATCTCGACATTTTAAGAATCGACGAATCAATACATGGAAAGCCTGTGACGATACTGCAAAGATCTCAAGCTATGGATCGCGCAGTAGCAGATAGAAATTCTTTGAGAAATCGAAACCAGTATCACTGGACGGAGGCTTTCCAGCGAGCTGCTGAATTGGATGTTGCACGGCAGGTTTACAAATGTCCGCGACGAACATTCAATACCGACCCTCACGTGCATCGCACGAGGGCCATTGCACGGCCTATGAGTATGGGAGATGTGGCCTGGGAGTGGGAGGAGGAATGTGCTGAAGATAAGAAACGGGATGGAAATGACCGTCACGATTGGTCGCAAAGGGACGAAGCTGAGGTGAATGTGAGACGCTCAATGAAAGATCGTGTTAGCCCTCTCCTAGCTTTGAAGAGTAAAATAGGAAAACAAGAAGAAACTGGAGCGATGTTGAGTATCACTCATGCACCTCGGGAAGTAGGAAACTCTAAAAGAGCGAGCTTTCTCGCTCGATTCAGGCGGCAGCACCCATGACGCACTTTCATTTTATTTTTTAGCCTATCTATTTGTTGACCTTTGAAAATCTTCTTTGATTTCATCTCTGTGTGTGAGCAGGTATGAGGTGATCAAATTCAGCTCCGAAGCAGCTTGTGTTCTGTGCACCTCGTTAAGCCATGCTATATCAAGCCAACTTCAGATATACAAGACCTTTTTCGTGTAGCAATGATAGGTATGAAGCTCACCAGTCATGGGGCGGCCACGCGTAGAACACGTTGAAGCATTCATCTATGTCCTCCAGCCTTTCTGTAATATAGTGTAATCAAACTCTCGCTTGACGAGTCGAGATAGTGTGGCATATTCTCATCTCTTTTCAGTTTCTAAGAGCTGTTGGATGATTCTTGCATTCTCCTCATCCAATTCTCGCCGTACTATCTCCGACGCATCGGGGCCATCATCGCCAGAGAGAATTTGTAGAACAAGTCTTGAATATTCTCGGATGCTCTCCCCCTCTATCCCACATATCAATCTCGCTTTTCGTAATGCCGTCAGCCCTTTCTCCATGCCTCGGTCTTGATTCCATTGTTCCGCTCCCTTAGACTTTCGAGGTCCGCGGGATGTGCTATTGTTCATATTGGAATTGTCGACAGGACGAAGTGTTGCTTCATAAATATCTTCCAATATGGTTCGAAGGCCTGGGTACGTCTTGAACAACGTCTGTAGCTCATTTGAATGGTCCAAGGCTGCGAAGGGTCCTTTCGTACCAGCCGCAGCGACTGTCCCTGCCAAAGGCTGCGTAGTAGGTCCGGAGGAATTTGAGGATTCTGCGGCCAATAGAGGCTTTGCTGCAACTAGATTAGGTTCGTCTGCTGAGTGAGTAGCTTTATGTACGGTTGAACAAGCAATAGAACAGCTGAATCAACCAGTTAATACCCTTTAGCTTTCTCATTCGTGCATCCCAGACACTCACTATGGAAGGAGGCAGCGGGTACATTTGTACTTGGGAGGCTTTTCTTTGCAAACACCGCAGGCTTTTATATTCTTGGTATCGATCGATTGAGATGTGGTTGTGGTAGTAGTTGTTGTTAAATCCCCATCACCATTTGAATTTACCTCCATTTCATTGCAATTGTCAGCCGCTGTAGGTTCACTGGGCTTTGGCTTTTCCTCGGTAAGATCAATGATGGACATTTTGTATTAGTCGAAGCCTTGTAGCTATCTGTAGATGTTGTATATGCCTGATCTAAAAGTGAAATTTGATGTAGAAGTAGAAGTACGATAATCAAGTTTGCTTCTTCGAATTGAAAAAAAAAGATGAAAACAACGACGCGGCAATTAAGAAAATTCAATATATTCAAATTAAATTTCACAATATCAATGTGAATGAAGTATTTTTATTATTGAATAGGATGTTTGAAATTATGATGGAATTATACCTTCTAATATGCTATATCTTTTTCTTTTTCTATTGCTGCTGTCATAGTAATTGAATTTCTATCAAAATATAATTTTCTTCAAAATGTTTTTTTTTTGGCCCGTTCCCGTCTTTCCTTATCAGAGCAGGGATTTCGATATTGGTTATAAACAGCTTTACAACCAATAGCAATTAATGGAATTTGGATTAGTGCGTCATTTGCTTACAAACCCAACTTAGAACAAGTTCCATCGGCTTTAGAGGCAAAATTGTTTAAACAATTGAGTACCCTTTCTTATATTTGTGTAATCATTGAACAACAGATCTTACAAGAGTCTTTGAAGAAATAACGAATATCAACAAGTCTTCTATTTCTACCTTCCTCGAGTATATTCAAATCCTCATTCTATACCTATATTGGATGGTGTATTACGTATTCTGAAGGGTGTTCAATATATTTGATCTGTGAGATCGCATTCAAATGGCTTCCAGAAAAGTCGTTCAAGAAGCAAAGTCTTTGATATTCAAAGGCCGACCAGGAAGGTCATCATTCTTCATACAACCTAGGTATTCAGCACGATGCGTTCATCAAAGTACAAGATTGCCTGCTATGGCAGCTTCGAATTCGAGAACTAGACCGACTCTGCAACCCCTCCACCAACCATCTAGTATGCTTAAACCGGCATCTATTGGTGGCAGCCGCAGTATCTTCATCCAAACAGAGGACACACCAAACCCAGACGCATTGAAATTCATCCCCAATCATCCAATACTACCGCCGAACATCAACTCACCTTTCATCGAATACCTCAATCCTAGATCTACGCTGGCGCCGCCCCATCCGTCGCCTTTAGCCGCAGAATTGATGAATATTGATGGGATCAAGTCGGTTTTTTACGGTGCAGATTTCATTACTGTCACGAAGGCAGAAGACGTGAATTGGGCACACATCAAACCGGAGGTTTTCAGTCTCATAACAGAGGCTGTCACTTCCGGTGCACAAATTGTCAATGTCGTAGAGCGCACGGGAGCTCAAGGCGAAATGCCAGTAGAGGAAGAGGATAGTTTGAGCTATAACGAGAACGACCCCGAAGTCGTGGGGATGATCAAAGAATTGCTCGAAACACGCATACGGCCTGCAATCCAGGAAGATGGCGGAGATATTGACTATCGCGGCTTTGAAGACGGGATGGTTAAGTTGAAACTCCGAGGCGCATGCCGTACTTGCGATTCGAGTACAGTAACTTTGAAAAATGGCATCGAGGGAATGCTGATGCATTATGTAAGTTTTGAATCAGAATGACTATTCGCATTGCAGGAAGCTAATTATAACTGCAGATTGAAGAAGTGAAGGGGGTGATACAGGTTTTGGATGAAGAAGAAGAGATATCACTGCAAGAATTTGCGAAGTTTGAAGAGAAGTTGAAGCAGCAGAAAGGCCCTGATGCAATTGCATCTACAGTGGGAAAGGGCAGCCTAGATACTGTACCTGGCTGAGTATCTCGGATACACCTTCGGTAATTTGGTTGTATTGTTTGCAGAAATGCAGAAAGTCACTTCGGACCAAGAGGCTTGTTTCACCGCATTTGAGAAAATACCCCATACAAATTCTTGTGCAGTTTCCCTCGTTAATGAAGTCTTAATTTGGCGCCCCCTAATACTACCTCATGCAAGCAATTACAACGTACACTACGACACGCTTTCATTGGCTGCCGTGGACCCCTCATTCAAATTTCAAACAATGAAGTGTGGAATAGAAATAACCCGCGACAAAACAGAAATAATGAAATGGTTGGCTGGCCATTCGCCGCTGGCTGCAGGATTCCTTGATTAGATACCGTTAATGTTGAATCGTGGATGGGCTGGGGATTAAAACCTGTATCTGCACAAGGGTAATTAATGAATGTGGATGTTCTGATGATTTGATGGTTTAATGATAAGTTGGGTAAGTATAGGGTGGGTATAGATATGTATAGTGTGATCGGCTCGGTTTTGGTGGTGTTGCACAATTTGAATTTCCCCGCGATTTTGAGATAGACCAGAATCCAGATGCTTCAAGGATATGGAAGAGTGGGAAGTTTTACCGATATCGAATGGGTCAGGAAAATGGGGGAGGGGCGGGGGAATGTGATGCTGCTTTTGAATTGTAAAGGGGAGGGAAGCGGGGATCTTAGAAAATGAATCAGCTAGAATAATTAAAGATTCAATTCGTCTTTTATTTGAAAATTGATCACCTACCTAGTAGGTCCTATGTAGTTATGTACTTTTTAGTATGAAGCCGACGACTATGTATCCCCTATCATTTTAGTTTTGATTTCCAATTACTCCTGAAATTCATACCTACCTAGAACCTAGTAGTATACAATTGAAAATACAGCACTACCACCATCATCCACTTCGCCTTTTTTTTTATGTGGATTTGGGGGATGGGGATTTTCAAACAGAGTTCAATTTCCAGTTTGAGGCTAAAATCAAAGTTTAGATAATCTGGGGTAGCTCCAACTTCAATCAGAAATACTAAACACTAATTTATATTTAATCGAGATCAAAATCAAAAGAATGATAACGCCATCAAGATCTGTGAAATGTTTTTTTTTCTTTAAGGCAAATGATATGATTTACTGATGATCATCATACTTTATTCAATGGGATGATGGTGGCGGTGTCCTTGTTTGTGGCCAATGGATGGATGATTTTATCCTTTCGGGCTTTTTTTCCTTCTTCAAAAGTTTTGAAAGAAATAATTGAAGAAAAAAATCCTTTTCATTCCCCTCATTTCATCCCACTTCCAAATGGTGCAACAAGTAGCAACACCAGCAATCAGGAACTTTTCAAAATGTGTATACAATATCTTTGATGATGGTATCAGAAGCAGAAGTAGAAGGAAGGCTTGCTTTTCATGGTCCCCCGCTCAAAGAGGAATCTATGTGTCTAGTTATATAACACAACATTGATATAGTTTGTAGATGCAATGCCGGCACTTCTATTCTCATACCATTTTCATTTATTCTCACATACCATACCATACATACATAAACATCCATCCAGAATTCAGGATGAAAAGGTATGTTATGGTATGATATGCCCAATATGTATGCCAATATGTAGGCTCTTTGGGATTGTCCAATAGATTTTATAAATTGAAAATCAATAAAGCAGCATTATAAAGTTTCCTATTCTTGACTAGTTGTCAAATAGGCCAATAGGTATGGGTAGATAGACCAGACCAAATTCATATAGACTGCCAAGTAGGTATATGGAGTTCATGGAGTAGAGTAGGGAATAACTTTGGTTTGATGTATTGGTTGTTGCTGAAGGAAGGACAGAGAGCTCCAAGATCTACTTGATATTGAACTGGTGGTGGATTTTACGTAGGATTTTCATCTTAGAGTTAAAAGTAAATTCAACTTGGAAAAGACGTTTCCTTTCATGAAGATCTTCATAAATATTTTTTTATTCTACTATAAATTTTTTTATTCTATATATATATATTTTATCTATATAGAGTTTAAATACCTACATAGTACTTACCTAGGTACCCAACTGCAGCTGGGCAGTAGTAAGTACATAGTACATAGGGCAACAATGCAAGTCAACTTTATAATTACTAGTATCTAGTAGGTAAATGAATGACCTCGGATGTAGGTACTTTGTAAGTAAAGTTTAGGTAAAAAATGCATGCATGATATCTGCATATACCTAGGTAATCTAATGAGAGAAAGAGGAATATCTAGATGATGATCTCTCTCTATACAGATTCTAATTGTGGTTTCAGTAGAAAATAATGGGGTAAGTGGATTGATTGAATTTATGATGGGGTTTCTTTACTTCATCTTCAAAGTGCCAAGTGGAAAGGAATCTATCTAATGCCGCTTTTAGCCGCTTTTATTATTCAATTCGTTGTTGCTCTCCTCACACAATATTGGATGATAGCTAGGAATTCTTATCATTTTCATCTTATACCATACCATCTAGATACTGTACAATTCCATCTATCTTATGTTATCATTCAATGCAATGTTTATTACTTTGCCTCTTTCACTCCACATTTACCTATAACTCATATTCCTTTCTCACGCTACTACTGTACCACCCTCTTCTTCCTACTCCCTCCACCACCATCACCTCCTCTTCCTCCTTCACCATTATTTCTTCCTACCTGACTACTGCATTGTGAGTATGGTAATGTCCGTGAGCCTTTTTTTTTGATCCCCACTTTTACTCCACTCCATTGCTTCAAAAAAAAAAAAAGGAGCTAAGTACAGCCCCCTTGTTCGCAAAATTGGAGGGTTTTAACCAATCATATTTCATAAATTCATTAAACCTTGAACCCTTTTTTAACATTGAACTTTCAAATCCTTGTATTCTACCCGGCTGCTAAGACCACCTTCTTCCTTCTTGAACGATTTTGTCAATCCAAATCTAACAATCCCAAGTGGAAATCCTCCATTAGAATAACTGAACTATTTATTTTTTCCGGACTTACGTAGTAGTCTCGAATGTCCTCTGTATCCCCCGTATTCTATGAAGATATGGGCTTGATCACTGACGTATTTATTGCGTACAGTAAGATTTGAGACGGGAACTTGTGGCTGAAGGTCTGCTGAAAGGTCTGAA
>JWJA01004530.1:0-22997 GCA_000812885.1 Lanzia echinophila
AGTTCACATCACATCTCTATTATTCCGTGAATAGTTACCCCCACTGGCCAAACGCCACCCATACACACACTCAAAAGCCGCACCGGGACCACCCTCCAATTACCACACCACCAAATAATCAACACATCCGCAATCCCATTATAACTTCCCATAATAGCCATAATCATATCCACAGCAGCCAGATTTCCCTGAATATAAAACACAAGCATCAAGAGTCCCAACGTGCTAGTTCTCATCGAATGTCCATAGTAGACAATCTGAGCCTCGCGTGATCCAGCTGTCTTTTCTGTCATGCCCCACGTGAGTAATGCGGATTCGGGGCGGAGCAGCCCGTCGAAGAGTCCGCCGATGAACATGGGGGTTAAGGTGAAGAGGGCGGGGATGTGGTGCCAGGAGAAGTGGGAGAGCATGTTGATGAATGTGTTTTCTAGGTGCGTTTTTTGATGGTTTTGGGAGTGGGGTTTTGGGTGGTTTGGGTCTTATCGTTGGGATTGAGAAACTTGGGAGTAGAAGTTTAGGTTTGGTGTTTTGGGAAAAGTAATGGCGGGGTGAGTAAACTAGGCCTCCAACATCGCTTAATTTGGAGGGCCAGTGCGCTACTCATTTCCTGCAAGGTGATGCCTAAAACGCAAACCCACTCTCGTTTCCCCCCCAGTTTATTATTAGCGCCATTTTTGCTGGGCAGCTAGTTTAACATCGGCGCAACGCCTCGCTCATGCTCACTTAATCGGCAGCAGTCGGCACTGGTAAGATTACAACCGCGTGCGCGCCGAGGTTGATGCTGTCGTGGAAAATCATGCGCTGAACTATGCTATAGTACTGACGCAACGGGTTTGAGGCCATCCGCCATCCCATCGAGACTTGGGAATCGGAGTTCCCTCTCACTGCTGAATTACTATCTCATGGATAGCATCCGCCTGCAACTACTGGGAACCATATACAGTATCGCCGTAATCCAAATCGAAGAGTTGTGAAGATTGGCAGCGAGGCTATTCCGAGTGGTGTTATAGTATGTGTTCATTGCGGGTTCTTGGGTTCTTCTGGACGCTCACCTGATTGATAACTGTAGACGTACCACATTTCCGATGTTCATCAGGATTTAAGCATTTATTCTGAGCCGCTCAATGGGACACCAGTCGATATCTCCCGGAGCGGGCTGAAGATAAGAAGAAAGCATTTCGCTGGATAGGTTGGGGAATGGGAAGACATCCGTGTCTCGGCACAGGAGCGAGTAATTTGTTTCTTCTGGATATCTTGTTATTCATGCAGCTCAACACCTCGCTCTAAATTCGCTAAATTACACCAGTTTCTGATCATTGCCATTTTTCCAACCCGATTCGAAGACAACACTGCGATGAAAATGGTATTCATATGATACTTTCCCTCCCCCGAATCTCAACGCCCATGTCGCTACCAAGCTAGTCTTTCCGATGAGGTTGAGATATAAAGCGTGAGGTTTGAATGTATAGGATACTTACTGTATAAGATCAAGAAAGGGAGAGCGGCAGCCATTCCCTTGTAAATTATTGACTTGCATCTCATCTTGTTATTCTTTGGAATTTTGATGGTTATTATACGGATATATCAGTGCTTACATTCCTGCAATCAATAAAAAGCAACCGAATCAGGATATCCCCTGAACAACAAAATCGAAATGGAAACTCTCAGGTCACTTTCTTTCTTATATTGAACTGATCTGACCCCCATCGCTTCAAGCGATCGATTGGGATCAGATCAGATCAGTTCACATCACATCTCTATTATTCCGTGAATAGTTACCCCCACTGGCCAAACGCCACCCATACAGTGAGATGAGGTTCACTTTCAACCTTTGCCGCGCAGCGCAGCACGCTGTGGCAATTCGGAAATCCCGAATAAGCTCCAGGGAGGGGATACCGAAACCGATTTTACCGTCCTGACAGCCCTAGAGCCGGTGACGCATTGAGCTTTATATGGATAAGGATAGGGGTTGATAGGATATATCTTTAAAGCCCTATGATATGACATAATATGATGATGTTTTGTGAGGGCGTGAAGACTACTAGTACCTGCCCGTTCGGCAAGCAAATCATTACACATTAACTTTTAGGTCAGCATGAGAATGAGAATCAGGTATTGGTTATTTAGTTCCTTATACTCTATATACACTTGCGCCTAGAAGATGCACATTATCGCGCGGTGTCGATAAGCGTTTACTGTATACGGCATTTTAAAGTTGTAAATAAGAATCACTCTTCTGGAAAGGCAAGGACGGGAAAATGAAGCAGAAAAATAGGATATAGATATTAGTATTTTTGCTCGATATAGCGGATTCGAAGCTATTCTTAATCTAAAGCGTAGAAATTGTACCCCTTTTCCCTCTGTTTCCTACTGCTAAGGAAAGGGAGGGAAAACCTGGCATGAAGGAGAGGGAAAGGAGAGGAAAGGAAGACATACAAACCCGAAGGGAGAGAAAGCCGTTAGCTTCTTGAAAGGAAAAAAAAGGAAGGAAAGTATATACAGAATGTAGCATGTATAGGTTTATTAAAATACCGACATGCAGGAACAAATTACGGTTTTCCATTCCGTGGTATATATCTATTACTCCCCAAGTTTTCGGATCGGCTTCCCGGTTGCATTCAACCCCTCTTTAACTAATTGTCTCCATGTATATCCGAGTGTATTTTCTTTTCCGACTTTTGAGAATCCATATGTATGTATATTGTATACTGGTTCCTAATTGCTATTTTCGTCGTGCTGGGCATATCGCATCTACTCCATATAATGATTAGGCAGGAAGCGGCAGGTTTGGGATTTCGTTTTCGCTTCTGGTGTGTTGTGGTCCGTATTGTGTGAGGGGTATAGGAACGAGAGATCCGAGCGGGAAGTGAAAAGGCGGGGTTTGTGGATGAAGGATGTCAGTGTAGAGGCTGATTGGAGACAGACTGTATGTATGTGCGCGCGCGCGCGTGTGTGCATGTGTGTGGAAGGAAATAGGATATAGCGAATTGATCGAATGTATTGACTGTCGTAGTATGTATGTAATCGGTCAACTGGTGATGTGGACAATTAGTATTGAGCATATAGTTTGGAAGCGCTAGGATCCTCAACGTTTCCTATTGGCAGTATGTCCCACTGGACCGACGAGATGGCATGCTTGCTACATGCTAGGGATTGATTCGACCCCGCGGAGAAATTAGGTGGTTAATTTGAGATTTCGATCTTCCGGAAGAAGATGTAATCGAAGTACACATTGGCCTAGCAATAGGTTTGTAATTTGAAAGTGTTTCGATTGGTAAATTTGAAATTGTCGTAAATTTAGAGAGATACGTGGAGGTAGTCAGAACGAACCATCATGCCGCTTTCGGTGATGCCAGGGATCGTACTTAGAAAATTTGGTATAGATCTGTAAATCGTTGCCATCTCGTATTCTTACCAGTTTTTCATCATAGTGGTGATGAGTTGCTCCATGTACTGTAGCCTCACGATCGCTTGCCGATGTCTTAGAACAGTCGCAACCGGGGTTCCTACGTACAGTTTAGTCGTTGCCCAAACAATCTGCATTTCGCATTGTTGTACCGTACCTGCAATTGGTCAATTGACAATTTCTTGTCTAGTTTATTGGCCAGAGACAAACGACGGGAATGGAGTGAAGTACTAACAAACTCCAATCATCTTTAAAGATTAGATGCAAAGTTATTAAAAGTGAATTCTCGGAAATATCGGGACGACCCTGAGCCTCAATAAGAGATGAGAAAGACGATCTATAGGTTGTGGAGATGAGGGATGAAGTAGGGGTCAGAATTGGACTGATTATTGTTGGGGGTGACGATCCCGGGGCTAACAGTTAAGAGGGGCGTACTACCTCCACACCCTGCTGTGATGGGACTCACACTTACTCGTACTTCTTTGTACCCCTGCGGCGAAGCGCCCAAGACCCTTTCTGATTACTTGGTATAACCCCCCTCATTATTCTGTACACTTCAACACGCGTCGGTAATATTTCCTCTAGCCCTCGAGGCATCCAGTGGTTTGATTGCTAAGAATCCTTGCTTGGCCAGTTCAAATATTATGCCGGGCTTGGTGCTCAATTTCCTGATTGTGTTGCATTAGCACTGGACACCCGAACTGTTGCTTACTTGGGGAAGCTTCCTAATCTAGAGTCGGTAAAGTTGTGGAACTTCCGAACATGGAGAATAACTGTGATGTTACGCGCTGTCGAGAACGAGAATACCTGGCACCCAACCATTTGTGTGGAAAGAGCCGCAACACACCTAGGAGAGATTGGGGTCTAAGAGATGATTGCTCTCAACTGCATTTATCTGCTCTGTGCGAATGTCATCATCTGAAAATTTGATTGAAGGAATCATGCACCATATCAATATCTTGGGGTCGTATTCGTGACTCGTCGTATAGTGTAGCGTAGCGACATAAATCAGGATAGCGACAAGTTTGCTGTAATATTGGGGGCACAAGTGAAGGGTGGCGAACGATTCGACCTGTAGTTTCCCCGTATGTTATTTCGACCCCATAACGTGAAACTTCACACAGCTGTGTTAGGTATATCGGATATTTGGATCTTGTATTTAAAACTTAAACGGGCATTCGGCGACCTAGACTTCACAGGTGATAGGCTGCGCTTATGACACTACAATTATAACAAGAAATTCCCCGGGCTTGATCCCTCAAATCCCAATGGATGCCATGGTACTACAGTACTACTGAAAAGGGGCAAGCATGCCACCATGAGTTGTGTCTATTACTACTGATAAGCACAGATATATCAACTCCACTCCTCATATGTATGGCGACAACCCATGCCTGTGGATGCTACCCAGATAGGCATGGTGGACAATTATCCCAATACTAATAAGTATATTGACTTCATTCCGTTGCCACGATGAGATTATCGAGGTATTTGGCCATCTCGCTTGAGGGAACCTACGTAATGTGCATTTTGTATCCAAATATAAATTTACAACCCGATATACATAAAAGTACTTGGAATGTCATTGGAGAGTGTACCCGGTGAATGAGCCTGACTCGTAGGGCTGAAAAAGTGAACGCAGTATGTTCAGTTGACATGAGAAATATTACTGCATGGATCCATGCCCTCTCTAGCCACAAATGTCACGTAGCAATAATTTGGGCGCCAAGCACATAGCTGACATGATATACGTGCAGATATCAAAAGAAGATCCCAAAGAGTTTCGCACTTTAAACTCTGCAGCATAACATAGCAAAGCATAACATAGCCACACATGCTTGCATAGTCGGTAACAGCAGATATTTTGGGACACGGTGAAACCTGAAAACGTGGGGAACAAGATGCTGACAGCAGAGGATGCAAGTGAGTCTTTTGATCCTTCGGTTACTCTGTCCGAGATTGAGACGGATGCCCATAGTACAGTATATTCATGGTGATTTTCAATTTGTATTATAAGGAGGGGGAATCCTTAGCACATACGAGTATGAGAAATATAAAGGCTGCTTCAAGTTGGGAATATTTTATGAAAGGGATGTTGTTAGGAGAAGATGGCGAAAATCTAAATAAGTAACTGTTGTTGAAATTGGCAATCCGATCAAGCCTAGAAAGTAGTTGAGGCGATAAAAATCTTGTGTACACAAGTGAAGTCATGCCGGCAAGTATACCTTGAATTGTGTATGTCATTGATGCATGTATGCATACCTTTTGATGTTGATGTTGTTTGTGGTAGACGGTCTTACGATTTGGGAACACTGCATTGCTGCTTTTCGTGAAACGGATAAGAACCTCGGTGTGCCTCGGTCCAAATTCAATGGTGGCAAAATTTTCAAACATTAAAGCAGCAAGAATAATATACATGGGCTGGATGCATCGTGGCTGACATTAGATGAACCTTTCAACCAATAATGAGGAACAATGTATGAATACGCCAGCCATGAAGTTTTGCATCTCGGGAGCTCCGTTAAAATCGAATAATTTTCGATTTCGATCCGCTTTTTCTTCTTCATTCGTCATGATGTAGATTTTGCTTCCAAAAATTACTTTTATGATTGATAGATTGTCAACGGTTCCAGTAATTACATATCAGATGCGTTCATTGCAGGACTAGACTTTATCAGATTGGGATGGCCCCGAGGGCCTAAGCCTTGGAGATGCAGCTGTATTCTCCATTCAGCAGAACATGATTTATCTATCGCCAGATACAGTAAGGTCATTGAATTGACAGTTTGCTGTGTGCCTCGATTGGTCTACAGTATCCATCTATTTCCATCATCTCCGTGTGAACAAGGCGCCAAAAACGTGTCTACCCTGTATATCCAACCTTAAAGTCTCCAACCGGCAACCATATCATTTTGTGGGAAGTAGAACTACTGTATGGCTATGTAGAGACCCACACAATATTTTGAACACGCGGTTCCTCCGATTAGATACAGTAAGCTCCAAGCATCCACTTCCATATTTTCATGGAGAGGAAGTAAAAAGTGTGATCGGAGCAGTTGTCCTAATTCGGAAATTGTAGAGAAGCGCCGGTGGAAGCAATGAGATGCATAGAAGGCAAGGAGATAGATTCGCGAAATGAGATGGTTAATATCTGACCAAACGGTAAGTGATACAGCTGACTGGTGCAGTGATGCAGTAGCTTTTCGGGAAGATCCATACAAGGTTGATGTTTCCTTCGGGATCCAAAGAAACATGAAAGATCTAGGAAGGCCCAAACGCCATCAA
Organism: Lanzia echinophila; assembly: GCA_000812885.1. Classification (NCBI taxonomy): domain Eukaryota; kingdom Fungi; phylum Ascomycota; class Leotiomycetes; order Helotiales; family Rutstroemiaceae; genus Lanzia; species Lanzia echinophila. The sequence goes on from JWJA01004530.1 coordinate 6,692, forward strand.
GCTTATTGACATCAGCAGGCATTGTGTAAGGGGAAGAAGCATGGGTTATTGAAGTGAAAATTTTGCCTTAACAGGGGACATATACGCATTGTAACCTGTAGGTGCAGGCACTAAAGCACATTAATCGGATGCCTAGATGTTTAATTGATTAACTTGTATAGTTCTATGCTTTAGTTCTAGTATGAAATGTGTTAGTTATATGTAAGAAATGTTGTGATGTTGTATGATACGAAGATTGGCGTCCACGCCCAAACCCACACCGACGATTATGATACATATCTGACCGAGTAAATACATAGACTTTTTAATGATTTTATATGCGACTAGTATACACACAACCCCCCGTTGAAATGTGAACCGTGAATTAGATAGCTACTTGGGTGCGATAGAAGTAGGAATGAATCTGATATTCTGATTGTAACCAATTGCAACCCAACCTACCTCGGACTTTCGGATTGATCGGAGGCTTTGAAGTTAAAGTAAGGTACCTGAACGGCTATCTACCTTTGTAAGGTTAGTATTTAGCACAAAATCGACAAGTCGGTTAGGTATCGTACAACCACAAAATTTCCCTTATGTTGTAGTAGTAGTAGTTATCCTACTTTTGGTGGTGTCGTCCGTAAATAGCATACCCGTATTGTAACATACTAGTACCTAGTACGATGTGAAGTTACCTTTTACCTATCACGCCTAAACATACCTATGTAGGTTAATGAGCCAAAAAAAATATACCTTGAAAATTAAAATAAAACATTTCCAATTAGCTTTCCGATATACATATATACATGGTAGGTACATCAAATTAATAAATTAATTAATAAATAAATAAATACTTTCACAATAATGATGCAGACGCCAGTATGTATGTACTGACTGTAAGTAGTTACAATACAATACAATACAATACAATACAATCATTTGTTTTTTCCGTTTCCTTTTCTCTTTGATATTCCTATTCCTCTCTCTAATCCATCTTTTGGTCTGTGCTTAACTCCGCCCTTCGCCTACGTTATTACCATATACCCATCACTCTACCTACACGCATTACCCATCCGTATCAAGTCCATTGTCCGTTTAATCCTAGCATACGAGTACTCATAAGGTTAGATTCAATTATTATCTATGAACCAACCACAACATAATTTACAACTTCTAAAAAGTAATGCGCATCAGAAAAACGCATCAACATACCTCATTAGTGTACCATACATGACACGACCCTGTGAATCTCAACCCCCTCCTCCCATTCTTATTCACTTCTTGGCCTATGTCTAACCATTGACGTCTGTTCAACTAGTCCTCGATCTACATTTTCACTTCCAAGCTATAAAGACCTCCATCGAATCCTTCTCTAAGGATTAAAGTTGCCAATTTATTCCTATTCTATACAGTTTAATACCCGACTACACCGACCGGCTCATTGTTCCGTCGATTATCAATCTTTTACCCCTCCCAAGCCATCTTTCCACCACTCACAGCTTTCGAATCTACAAGAACCCAATCTGCAAATTTGATTTGCAGTCGTTCACGACAAATATTTCCCTCATACAAAGCTACAAAACAAACACACAATGTCGGGGTACGGATACAATAATGGAGGTTATGGAGGCCCACCACCGCAGCAGTACTCGCCCCAACCCTACTACCCGTAGGATCAATTCCCTTTGTCCCTATGTACTTCGCATTTGAGTTCATACTTATATTTGTATAGACCTCAACCGCAATACGGCGCTCCTCCACCACAGCACCAAGGAGGCTATGGATACCAACAACCGCCCCCACCTCAGAATAACTATCAATACTCTCATGTAAGATCTTCATGCTCATGATTCTCGATTCTTGTCCTTGCGACTAACTTCCACTTCTCAATAGCCACCTCCTCAACAGTATGGCGGATACAACGGCGTGCCACCGAATGCGCCGCAATATGGGAGAGCAGGTTCGCAGATGCAGTCAAATTGATACAAAGAAGGGATGCTTATTCGTTTTGAAACAGGAATGCCATCGGCTAATTCGAACGGCTACGTAAATGGCAACCACGGCGCCCCTCCTCCGCCTCCGCAGGGGATGATGGCTTTTGGTCAAGGTGCTCCCCAAGGATACGCCTTCCAATATTCCAATTGTACGGGGAAGAGAAAGGCACTGTTAATCGGAATCAATTACTTTGGTCAGCGAGGTCAACTAAGAGGATGCATTAACGACGTCAAAAACATGTCTACATATTTGAACGAAAATTTTGGATATAAGCGCGATGATATGGTCCTTCTTACGGATGACCAGCAGAATCCGATGAGTCAGCCCACCAAACAAAACATCCTGCGAGCAATGCATTGGCTGGTAAAAGATGCTCGCCCTAACGATTCCCTGTTCTTTCATTACTCCGGTAAGCGGCGTCACAATCTCAGTCATACTCGTGCCGTATTAACGTGTTGATCTTTAGGTCACGGTGGCCAAGCTAAGGACTTGGATGGCGATGAAGAGGATGGTTACGACGAAGTCATCTACCCTGTTGATTTCAGACAAGTTGGGCACATTGTCGACGACGAAATGCACCGAATTATGGTAACACCTCTTGAACCTGGTGTTCGATTGACGGCAATTTTCGACTCATGCCATTCGGGAACCGCACTCGATCTGCCATATGTTTATTCCACCCAAGGAGTTCTCAAGGAACCAAATCTCGCCAAGGAAGCTGGTCAAGGTCTACTCGGTGTTATCTCATCTTACAGTCACGGTGATATTGGTGGCGTTGCAAGCAACTTAATGGGCTTCTTTAAGAAAGCGACAACAGGCGACGATGCTTATAACAAGACCTTGGCTACGAAGACATCACCGGCTGATGTAATTATGTGGTCAGGAAGCAAGGATGATCAAACATCGTTAGTATATTTATTATCTTCTCGCGCATGAGCATTACAAAAAATTGGAGCGTTTGGATACCCCCTTGATAAGATATTATACAAGGAAGCGTTTGTAGCATTTTTAGCGTTTAGATCATATTGTTTGGGGGTTATGGTTATTAGAGCGTCGTCGAAGATTCTGGTCATCTATGTACATAGTCACGTTTTGTTTTTAAAGCCCCATGTCTATATCATCTGCCAAATATAGGCAGAGATATGGGCTAAGGGCCATGAGTTACGTTGGGCCAAGCGACCCAACGCCCTGCATAACTTATCATTGCGATACGCCGCTGCGTTATGGAGATGAATGCTGACCACTTTGTTATAGAGCCGATGCCACTATTGCCGCACAAGCTACCGGTGCTATGTCATGGGCCTTTATCACTGCCATGAAGAAGAACCCACAACAGAGTTATGTTCAACTACTGAATAGCATCAGAGACGAATTGGCGACTAAGTACAGCCAGAAACCGCAACTAAGTTGCAGTCATCCATTGAGTATGTTCACACATGGACTGTTCTCTCTGCTCCCGAGTCCATTCCCATCTCGTAATTTTCCCTCGCACTAACATCATTACTGCAGACACAAATCTTCTATTTGTCATGTAAATAGTCACCTCATAACACTCACCGGATGTATTAATTGGATTTATGAACGCACGCAATGGGCAGGACGACAAGGCAAAACAAACTTAAAATGGCCACTTGAGTATCTATATATCGTTGGTTTTGGAATGAAATGGAGTGGACTGGACTGGAAGGGTAAAGGATGAATGGATGACATGAATGAAACTTTACTACCTAGGTTTTATGTTGGGAAAGTCATGCATGGACTTTGGGGGTGGATAATATTTGGTGGGTAATTATTTTTTTTAGGTCCGTTATTACTATTGACTGGACTATCACTGGCTGTTAACAGCAACCTGTCATCTATTTTCCTTTAATCATGATTAAATTGAAATGAGGTGGTTATGATCAAATTCATGAATGAACGAATATTAAGTACGATCATATATTAGTGACAAAGCTTCTCTACTCAAATCATTTTGGTATGTGTATTTGGGACTTTGTGAGAATGAATTGGTAATTCAATTGGCCGATTCAAATTCTACAACTTGTGATAAATTCCGATTTTCAAAAGTGCAGTTTTCTGGCACGAGGAAGATCTTCAACTGTTGGCAGGATTTGGATTCTGAGGCCGTTGAGTAGGGGAACATCCACCGCTATAACAATTCGTGCGGCACAATAATAAGGGGTTGGTGTTGAATACATAGTTCTACAGTTGTTCGTAATCTAGAAGAGCTTCTGTATCCCCAGTCGATTTTGGTCGCCGTTTTTGATCAACATATCACTGGAATGAACCCGTATACAGTATATATAACCTGTCACAAGTAGCTTCCAGTGAGTGGCATCATAAAATCAACATAACCACAATCACGATCACCATCTCGATATGAAAGAATGCATGCGCATCAGCATATTTCATTCATTATTCCAGTCCAATTCCAAGACTCCCCCGTCATCTCCAGCAAGATATCCCCATCACATGCATCCCTTTCCATCCCGAGCTAATATACAATGCCAATTCCTCTTTCTCTTCCTTTACTTGGCAATACGAAAACCATCTAATCAATCATTCATTCAAATGAGATTTTCAACCCACTCACTCGCTCACTTGCTTGCTCCTAATTCCTCGCCTCGTCTCGCCCTAGATTTCGCCCTGCCTGTCTGTGCCTGCACCTATACCAAAAAAAAAGCAGAAAAAGAAAGACAGACGTCCCCAGCCCGTAAATACGCATCGCATCCCATCGCATCCCACCGCATAGCATCGAAATCGTATTCATATAATTCCATAGCCAGTATAGTATAATATAGTAAGTATTGTATCGTATCGTCAGGTATCCATCCATCCCACTTTATGTCCATCATATGTTTCTTTTTTTTGAAATCGGAAATCGAAACTTGAATGTGTGTGGCCAAATAATGAACACCGCACTCCCCTTCCCTCAACTCTCCTTTTGAGACTTTTAAAAACCAAACTAATCAGAGTACTTGTAATAGCGGAATCAAAATAGAAAAGGGCCATCATCAAGAAATACAAAATGCCTTTTCTTGTTTCAATAGTCTTGTTTTCAACGCAAATCGCATCCATTTATCGTATCGTATTGTGTGTAATGTTGTTTTTCGTAACTGAAATATCGTAAAGCATGTATTGTGGATAAAACTGGCATTCGGTTGCGAGTATTTGTTTCTAATATTTCGCTCGTCCGCTTGGCCGTCTTTGAGATCATCGGCGAAGATCGATGAGTTATGGAGAAGCCTAATAAGTACCGCGGATTCTCGCATAAAGTTCTGTATCCAAGAAGTTGTAATGAGTATCCAATTCACAAAATGGGTGGTGCGAGAGAAGAGTTTCAGCTCTTGGTCGTTCTTTCGGATCACTAAATAGTAGTAGTATTAGCAAAATTTACATCCCGGATTTCGATCAAGAAATAGCAGAATAACACATACATAGTCCAACAATCAGCCATAAAACCCACAGCCGCGGGACTAATACTCATCGCGATATCCTCCGGAATAGGCGGCGCTTCATTAATACTTCCTAGTTTGTAGATGGCTCCGACCGTTTCCTCTTTACTCCAGGGACGTTTGCCGGTGAACATCTCAAGGACAACGCAACCCAGAGACCAGATATCGACTTTTGCGGAGTACCCTTGACCTTGAGATCGGACGACTTCAGGAGCCATCCAGAAGACCGATCCTTGCATGTTGTTTGATGCGTCATTACCATAGATATTGTCTGACTTCTTGGAGATACCGAAGTCGGAAATCTTGCATGTGCCATCAACATCAAGCAAGATGTTGTCTGCTTTGAGATCGCGATGGAGGATACCTTCGCGGTGTAGGTATGCTAGGCCATCTAAGGTCTGGCGAGTCAACGAGCTAACTATAACTTCTTCGAACTTGCCGTGTTTGCGAAGACAACTTCCTACACTACCACCAGAAATATATTCCAGAAAAATACTAATCGACATTTCCCCTCTCTCACATCCAAGGTATTGTACAATATTGACGTGATCAAGATGCTGCATAGTGTCAATCTCTTGATCAAGTGCTGCTACCATCTCTCGGATTTTTGCCTTGTCATTACCGGCTGATTTTGGGTTGACTTCAACCTGCTTAACGGCCAAAAACTCTCCAGTCGTATAATTCATGCCCAAGTAGACACGACCGTATGTACCTTTCCCGATTAATTGACCCTTGAACCATCGGAAAGTTGCATGACGTTTGGGTATCGTATCTTGCGGTATCTGAGGAAGCAGCGAGCTTCCACGCTTAGGTTTGATTTGCACAATATTGGCTCCAAACATCTTGGTGCTCTTGCGACGCTGGATCATGCTAGCGGTCTTATCACCTTTAGGCATAGGTTCGATCGATTGCGTATAACGCTTATTAGCTTCATGAGCTCCTCTAGCAACCTCACGAATTGACTTCATACGACCTAGTCCGCCAGAGCGGCGAACATTGCGCTGAGCAACACTTTGTACAGATCCAGGTCTCTCAGTCAGTGCCTTTAAGGTTGACTCGTCTGATCCCAAGGTATCACCATCGCTATACATGCTCGTTCGAGGGGTAGAGAGCATTGATGATCCACCGGCAGACTGGCCTGTCGAGATAGAAAGTGTTCGAAGTGACTCGGGATTGTCCTGCTCGGCAATTGGAGAAATGGGCGGTGATCCACCGGCACCCTCTTCTAACACCGGTTGATCGAGATCAAGATTAGGGAAGAAGTCGTCAAGGTGGGTAATAAGAGCTTCCGCAGGTGGTCTGTTTGCCCATACATCCTCTCGAGCAAAAGATTTCCTTCGGAGCTGCTTTGCTTTTCTTTCTTCTTCGATTTCTTCAGCAGTGCGTCCGTTCTCATCTCTCAATTCAGGCCGTTTGCCGGCACTTGTGGAGAAAGCATCTTCATCAAAGTCGGGTAATTTTGGAATGCTAGATGACGACGAGTTGTCCTGTTGTGGGGAACCCCATGAAACTGATAATCCTTTCTTGGATCTGGACGTTTTGACGCTAAGACTTGGTCGCTTGGAGATACCAGCATCGTCGTCTCCGCTTGTGCTTGCTTTCTTCGTGGACTTGCGAGCAGCTATTGGCACCGCGAAAAGACCATCATCCGAGTCATCATCCGAGTCTTCTTGTTCTACTACGTGAGGAGTATTTTGGAATACAATACTAGCTTCGGTAAATTCAAGATTGGGACCGTACGACTTTCGGTTTCCTGGCATAGCAAGTTCCGCGGCACGAGCGCTACTTGGACTTAGATTTCCAGGGGATGGCGCCCGCCTGAGCTCTTCTTCCTTCAATCTAGTTATGGCAACACTATCTGACGTAGCAATATTTTCGGCCGATGTGCCGTCGTCGCCGTTGTAGTTGGGAATAACAAACGACGTGTCTCCTTTGCCCCATGTACGACTACCTGGAGTACCACTTGATTTAGGACTGCTTCTGCCGGACCCAGTGTTCCCATGATCTACCGACGCCATAGACTTTTTCCCGTAGTCATCTGCACCACTTAAGGGAGGTGTCTTTCTCAACCCAGGCGGTATTGGACTTGTAGGGTGTCCCACCGATCCAAAGCCTTTGCCCATGACAAATAGAGCAGCAGCGATGCCGCCAGGAGTTACAGGTGAGGCTGGGTGTGGTTTTCGTTTGGTGTTTTCAACAGTCAGCTCACCACCCGAAGAGCGTTTGCCATCGCTGTCTGTACTTGTGAGCGACGATCGAGTTTGCTGGCCCGTCTTTTTGCTCAAAGAATTGGCTTTGATCAGAGTAGCTGACTCTCCAGGGACAGGGGGCGGCTTTCTTTGTGGAAACAGACCATCCAGCTTCTTATCCTCAAAGGGAGAAAGCCTAGGTTGATCAAAATCCACATTACGGCCGACAATGCCCAATGACCCCTCAGCAGATGTGGGTGGTGTTTTGTTGGCTTGCTTTTTGGTGGCAAGATATGCTTTTTGTTTTCGGTCCATTTCTGCCTTATGCTCAGCAGCAGCTAATTCCATAAACGCTTGCCTCTCTGCTTCGGGAAGCTCACGCTCGCCTCCTTCGTGTGATGCTCTGTATGCCATCAAACGTTCTCGGAGTGCATCTGGCGTTCCTGGTGCAGCCGCAGTCGGGTCTCGAGATGAGGGCACCGTTCCGGCCTTGATCGTATTTTGTCGTGAACTTGGAGGTGATGAGCTTGATCTTCTCCTCGTACCATTGAGGCGAGCATAAGCTTCCTCATCCATCAAGGCGGTTGGCGGTAAACCGGGAGATAGGCCTCCTGTCTTGGTACCAAAGCTCGCACCAAGGGCAGCAGACTGGGGGCCGGGAAGCGACGTTGCTGAATTGGTTGGACCCCGAACATAGAATTTGAGGTTGCCGGACTGGTCAGCTTTTGTCTTTTTGCAGAGCATTAGCCTCTGGTCATCCAATGCCTCATCGTGATCAAGTTTTCCCAACTCCGTGACGTAGATTTGTGTATATTCCGAATCATGAATCCCAAGATTGGAACATATTGCACTACGGATGTCTTGGGCGGTTTCCACATCAGTAACATCACACATGCGATAGTTCCAACCATCCACGGTAGCGAGAATATAGTTTCGTCCAGGGCCCCGTACGCCGCGATAGCCCGTAGTGTGAGCGAATTTGTCATACTCGAATGCGGAAAATGTAGACAGCGGTCGTTCTAGAGAAGTTTCACTGGAATTGCTGATTTTACTGTTGCCTAAGAATGGTGCAGATTTGAAGGCAAGAGATGGACTGGTGGGAGAATCAAGGTACTGATCTTCCGGAGACGGTGCAAGCCCGTCTTCCCTCCTTTTTTTTCTGAAATGCTTTAAAAAGCCCTTTGATTCCTTTGCGGAGCCTGGTTGTTCTGAGCTTGCTGAGCGTTCTCCATCTAAAGGAGAAGATCGGGTCACATCAACGCCATGTCGTCGAGTATCTTGGTTTCTTACAAGGCCGACCTCACCAACTGCTCCTCCCATTCCACCTCGAAGTGCCTGGCTTGCACCTGGCGGCACCCCAGATCCGTAGATTGCCGTACTTGACGAGATAGAATCAGTACTGTTACTTGATCGATGGCCAAATTTGGCACTATGAGGCGAAGCTGATAAATTTCCATTATTTGATGCATGAAGCGTTGAGAATGTTGTGGCGGGACTACCGCTTTTCGGACTGTCCATGCGATGAGGCTGGGGCTTGAATATGCCCTCACCAGTTTCACTACTTGCGCTAGGACTATGTCGGCGGCCACCCTCGTTGTCAATGTTTTTCAGTACATTTCTATGATTACTTCGACCATTATTGAAGTCATGTTCTTCCGCGGTATTTATGTTGCTCAAAATAGGCATAGTTGTGCTTCTACCAGAGTAGCGTCTTGTTCCAAAGCCCTGTGAAGAATTCATAAACATCTGTTTACCAGGACTGTCGTTGTCTCCATTTGCTGTATTCGGAGTCGACAGTGAAGCTGCATTTCCGCGACCGAGGTGGGGCGAGGATTCTAAGTTATTTTCCGTTCCAGCGCTTGCAATGTTCGCCGCAGATGACTGTCGACGAACATGTGATGACTTAGACTCGGGACCTTTTCCAGTCACAATGGCTTTAATTAGGCGCCGCATTCTTTTTCCCTCTTCTCGTTCTCTAGCTTGATCCCAGCCAGTTCCACTAGTTGAGCATTCTTTAGCAAGCCGTGGATATACTTGTTGGTGCATCATTCCAAAGTTTCCCCGGCCACCTTGAACACTGCCAAGTTCGAGAAACACAGAACCGTAGATATTCAATGCTTTGAAGGTTTCTTGCCAATCATTCGAAAAGTGATTATTAGCTAACCACAGTAAAACACGATTCATAGACCACTGTGACCCTGCATCATTCGGCGAGATAGGTGTATTCGAATTATTGCCAGATACATGCTGGTGTGAATTGTTTGAAGTTGCTGTCAACCCTCTATTGGTGGCTGAAGACAATTGTGGGTTTTGCATAGTTGCCGTTGGCGGCCCTGGAGAATTATACTCTGGAAGCTGAATGTTGTTAAATCTAGGTGGTGTTTGCGACGGGTATGTTCGGTCTTTGTAATAACTGCTGTCGTCTAATGGCGTGCCTCTCGAGCTATCCGAGACGGCAGAAAATTCCGCACTGTCACCTCTGGAAAATCCCGGATCTCCCCAACCAAGACCACTGAGGCCAGGAATGCCAACTCCAGGGCCAAATGATTCCCCACGCGGTATGTATGTTGCCGACATTTGATCATTGTTGCTAGTTTGGCCAACCGATAAAGGGGTGGCCTGATGATTCGCGAGGTACTGCTGGCCAGGATTATAAGTTTGATATTGACTCATGTTGGGCGGATTCGCTGGTGGCCCCGGAAATGCTCCTCTATTCCAACCCGGTTGTGATTGTTGCCAGCTAGCATTTGGTAGAGGTGGAGGTGGAGGTAAAGGACCATGCTGTAACGATTGATTCGGCTGTAACGGTTGATTCAAGAGATTTCGAGGCGGCGGCGGAGGTAGATTGGTCATGTTCAAAGACATCATATGAGATTGAGCGGGAGGAGACATCGGAGGTGGACCTGGCAGTGGAGGGGCCACATATTGTCTTGGATGATCGACATTTGATTGTTGTCGGCCTGGTTGGTACATGGCAATATTGGTACCTGATCGTGTCGAGGGTCGAGAATAGGTGTGCGGCGAGTACGAGGGATGAGGTGATGAGTCTACCGCCGCAGAATAAGCTCTGGGTCGTGAGGGTGAGCTCGCCGACTCTGCAAGTGTTGGATAAGATGATCCTGTTCCGTAGGAATTAGGTATGAGCAGATTTGAAGAACTCAAAGAAGCATTGGTTGTGAAAGTTGGGACGTTGTTTAAAAGAAGGCTTTCAGGAACTGTAAGATCTGTATTCGAGGACTTATTTCGAGGTGATGCCTGCGCGGTGCGATTCGATTCCAAACTAATATTTGATCTCGTAGATGAGCTTCGGGCGCGCTGATTCATTGTCGGCCATGCATGTTTATATCTTCCTTCTCGCGCTCCAATTCTTTTGGTCGCAATGAAAGCTTTTGTTAGATAGTATTGAACCCGCGTTAACTTCAGATCAACTTTCCACTAGATGCGGGTGCGGGCGCCAAAATGTTGTCGCAAGGCAAGGGTCGAAGCAGGGCAGGGTAGGGTCGAGGCCTAGGTTACTCGAACAAAAGTTGCAAAGTTTCTCCCGATGCGCAATTTATAATCGATTGAGAACCTCTATAAATGTATTAATGATTGATTGAACGAATGACTGGAATATTATTAAAATAATGGAGAGGGTGCGGTTTTCTTCCTCTTTTAATTTGAGGTTATGAATATAATAAATTCCATGAAGAAGGGGGGGGAGGGGGGAAATTGAGTACCAGCCAGTATTTCTTTCCAAGTGGAATGTGAGGTTAAAAATTGGTGTGGTTGGGGTTTGGTGGAGATATGCTGAGTGGCACGGTGGGTGGGTATAAATTTTTCAAAGAACTTCTCACCAAATCCTCTCCTCTTCACTCATTGATACTCTAGTCTAGTACTATAATTCTATGATAAAGGAAATGCGATTAGGTATCTAGTACTTGATAATTGAAAGAGGTTCCATTAGGCAATGTTGTCGTCTTTAAAGTTTTTTTTTTCGTTTCTTTTCTTTCTTTCTTTATTTCTTCTTCTTGTTTCAAGATAATCGTTGCATAATGGTTACAGCAATGTCTTGAAGTTTAAGGTACTGTAAAGTTAGATAGCATGTCTATGGCAGATATCTTTCAGATATTTCAATCTTCAAAGTTAGATTTCATAAATGCTCATGTTGGTGGAATCGCCTTCTTCTCCCCCCTTTTTTCTTTCCTTTCATCATATTTTACGAGTACCATGTCGAGTACCATGTTATTTTATTGTATGAACTCGATAAGAAAAATTAGTCTACCAAAATTCAATGGTGTCGCAACGTTGAATAGGATCCTAATGTTACATAGCTAATATGACGAGACTGACTAGACTGACTGTACGAGGGGCTACTTAAATATACTTAAGTACATATCTATATCCTTGTGCTCATCCCCATATTCCATATTCATCATGGCTAACAATTCGATTCTTGAAGTTCAATATTCGGTGAAATTGTTACGGTAATTGTTCCGGAAGGTCCATCCATGTTATTATTATTATTATTATTCCGCTGAGGGGTCACACAGCAGGAACGAGCACATACATACTACTAGTAGTACAGAGTACTATTCTGTTGACAATACCAAATAAGACTATTAACTAGTACTAGGTAGATATCTATAGATATAAATGAAGCCGCCTCTGTTCAAGATTGGAAAGTAGCCCACTCACTCTATTACTCTCAAGTTTCAACATACAATTCATCACATCAATCCTCCTCATCAGGCCATTTCTACCGGGCTACCCGAAGTACATCCCCACCTAACAATAGGCATAAACGAAGGCATCTCTCATGCAAGTCGAGTTATTGATCCAATTACTAAGCTTCTGGTGAGGGGCCGAAATTCACTATGGCGTGGTTATTTGGGTATCTTGCCTTGCCTATGCATATGATATGACGCTTTGGTGGGGTGATGGATGGTTATTATACCTAAGCTTATCGGAGGAATTGCCCGCCCATACAGAACTTGGAAAAGTTCGTATATAAAAGACGTTGAAGTCCTTACAAATTCAGTTCCTTTTGCTTACAATCATTGAATCTTTCTTTGTACTTTTCCAAAATCAACAGAATTGAGCATTAAGGCAATTGATTACCTTCGCAAATATGGGTGATATTAGGACAGACGCACTCAAGGCACCAATCGATGTTGCAGAGTATCTTTTCACTCGATTGCAACAGATGGGTGTTGATTCAATTCATGGCTTACCAGGAGATTATAACCTAGTTGCTCTCGACTACATTCCCAAGGTAGGATTGAAATGGGTTGGAAATGTGAACGAGTTGAACGCAGGTACCTATTTTCCCTATTGAACTTCCGTCTATTTGCTTCTTTGCTAATGATTGTCTTTTCTTCAGGATATGCTGCCGATGGATACGCTCGAGTGAAGGGAATTTCAGCTATGGTGACAACATTTGGTGTGGGAGAACTTTCAACTATAAATGCTCAGGCTGGAGCTTTCTCCGAAAGAGTCCCGATTGTTCATATCGTTGGATGTCCATCGACAATATCGCAAAAAGATGGAATGCTTCTACACCATACGCTGGGGAACGGAAACTTCAACGTGTTTGCAGATATGTTCAAGGAGATTTCTTGTGAAATGGCGAAGCTCAATGATCCACACGAAGCAGCTACCTTGATTGACCATGCACTGCAACAATGCTGGCTCCAGAGTAGACCGGTCTATATCACACTTCCAACAGATATTGTTCAGAAGAAGGTTGAAGGAGAACGTCTGAAGACACCCATCGATTTGACCTATCCCATCAACGACGTGGATAGAGAAGATTATGTGGTTGATGTAGTACTCAAGTATCTCGACGCCGCAAAGAATCCCATTATCCTGGTTGATGCATGCGCCGTTCGGCACAGAGTTATGGACGAGGTTCATGATTTGATCTCCAAAACCCAATTACCGGTTTTCGTGACGCCAATGGGCAAAGGCGCTGTCGATGAGACACATGCAACTTATGGAGGCGTATATGCTGGTAGCGGAAGTCAACCAGATGTTCAGGAACGCGTTGAGAAGTCGGATCTCATCTTATCAATCGGTGCTATCAAGGTATGTAGTATATCAGCTCGTCAATTTCAGTCTTTACCCTGAACATTAAACCCTAACAAAAACAAATAGAGCGATTTCAACACCGCCGGTTTTTCTTACAAGACGTCTCAGCTCAATACAATTGATTTTCATAGCACGCGAACTACCGTTCGGTACTCGGAGTACCCAGGTGTAGGAATGCGTGGACTGTTGCAGAAACTTATCAAGAAGATTGACCTGAGCAAGTTGTCGGCTATCGCAGGGCCAAAAATGGAAAACAAGGTAAAAGAGAATGAAGATGGTTCTGACACAATCACACAAGCATGGTTCTGGCCTCGTGCGGGCGAATTCATGAAAGAGAACGATATTGTTATCACAGAGACTGGCACTGCCAACTTTGGTATATGGGAAACAAAATTCCCGAAAGGTGTCACAGCTATTAGCCAAGTATTGTGGGGCAGTATTGGATATTCCGTCGGCGCTTGCCAGGGAGCCGCACTCGCAGCCAGAGATGCCGGCTCGGATCGAAGAACTATCTTATTCGTCGGTGATGGATCGTTCCAACTTACGGCTCAGGAGTTGAGCACGATGATTCGTCATGGACTAAAGCCAATCATGTAAGTCAAACTGAAACCAGCACAAATGTCCAAATCATCATGGCCATCCCCTCCATTGATTACCACACTAACAGTCATACCCAGCTTTGTGATCTGCAATGATGGATTCACAATCGAACGTTTCATCCACGGTATGGATGCGGTCTACAATGATATCCAGCCTTGGGCATTCAAGGATCTTGTTAAAGTCTTCGGTGGTCAAGAGGGGAAATATAAAACTTTCCAGATCAAGACGAAACAGCAGGTTCATGATCTTTTCGAAAACAAGGAATTCAATGCAGCCGAGTATCTCCAATTCGTGGAGCTGTATATTCCAAAAGAAGATGCCCCAAGGGCCTTGATGTTAACTGCCGAGGCGAGTGCAAAGAATAATGCAAAGCAATAAGTTTCTTTTGTGAGGGGTATCCAATGGTCGGCGTAGTGTTGGTTCGATATGGGCATAAAAAATTAATATGATGAATAAAATATCTAGGTCCTTCAATTCCCTTTTGTACAATTGTGGACCTTGGGGTTTTTATGATTGTGACAATATTATTTCTCTTTTTCCAACCTATTTGGTCTGAGAATATACTTAAAAAATCACACACAACGATCCAGGTAGGTTGTTGAATGGGCAGTGCTGTACTGTACTGTAACTCAAGTACCTAGGTACTAGTAGTAGATAGCTTCATAACATAAATCCCATCTTACCCAATCCGGTAAAGTGGGGCTAAACCCATGTGTACGTAAGCACCAGTAATTTTTGGACTCTGTTAAGGCGACACAATCTCATAATCAAATAAGTAAACCGTACAATTCAACCACAGCAACATCGACCTGTTTTTGTCGATAATTTAATATCCGGGCTTTAGAATTAGATTGCAAAGAAAGCATAGCGAAGAGAATGTCACCAAACAATAAAAGAAAAGGAAGGTCAGATGAACGCGAGGGTGGCGGTAAAGACGACAGAGGTGGAAAAAGAGCCAAGGTATGTGGGTTGCATCATTTTGTCTCTGGTAGTGCTTGGTTCTGTTATTGAGATATTTCTTCTGGGCAGCGAGGATTTAGAAAAGGCAATCTGGGATAATCTCTAGTGGGGATTGACAACACTTGACCACTTCGCCCAGATGTAAGGCGAAGGCCAGTGAAAGCAAAACTCAACTTCTCCTCAAATATCCTTCCTGAGAAAGAAGCCAGGGCATCTTGGTATCTCGGATCGGGGCAGTGGTGTGCTTTGTATCTTTTGCCAGTGTGGAATATTGAATTGGCGTTATGGGCGTTTTTTGACCTCATTCGAAGATTGTTTGGGGCTTTCTTCACGTCGCCAGAATAGTTACCGGCCGCATATTTATCCATCGGCGTTGCATTGCATGCTTATCGCGGTATCTAATTGGTTTCGTAGGGCGGCACCAATGGAAAATGGCAAACTCCACACCAGCAAACGAAAATGGCTTCTTTGACTCCTAGAGGCGGAAGGATAGAGTCTGGCGATCAGGGGATATTTGCAACTTGTATAAAAGGCAAGGAAGGCAAAGCGACAGAAGAATTAAGGAGTCTGTTCGAGGAGGTCAGTTGCTGTTCTTTTGGGGCCAAAAAGCTTATCCTAAACTGTATACTCGCTAGTGCGCTGAGAAATTCTACAATATCTCGGTGAAGCCGAAGAATGGGGATGCCGACCCTGTTGATGACATCGAAGCCTCAATTCGCCAAGAAGTTGCAGCGCAGAACGATGAGAAGCTGTTCTCACCTGTATACCTTGATATACAATGTGTTTTGTTTTTCAAAACCCGACCACCAATTGACCCAGTAGCGTTTGTTCACAGAATATGCGAAGAAGCAGAATCAAAGGGTGGGGTAAGAAAATTAAAATATATAAATCGTCTTACTCCTATGGCGCTCATTGGTAAGGCAACAGAGAAGGGCCTGGAAGAAGTTGGAAAAACCGTACTGGGCGATCATTTTAAACTTGCTGGACAATCCGCTGACTTGGGCGATGCTGCTGATGCACCTTCGGTACGTTTTTCTTCTTTGTGTCTAGTGCTTGTTC
>JWJA01004531.1:0-20542 GCA_000812885.1 Lanzia echinophila
GTTCAGCTGTGGGATATTTGAACTTTTGGTCCTGGCTGTACGACTGAGTCTGACGTTAGGTCTGCATCGGAACTATATGCATCATCAACGATCAACTCGTTTTGAACGGGAGCGTCGACATCAAGTGTTGTGAACTGTATATATTTTCGAGCGGATCTATTAGGTTGTTTGGAGCTCAGTCAACCGGTGGCCAGACACGGTCACAATTATGCAGCTTCCTCCGTCTTCTCCTCCTTCCTTCGGTGTCCCCGAAGGTCGACTCGAAGGAACAACTCGTAGCATGGAGGCGACCGACATAGATATCTAAGAGTCGGAGTGACTGTAAAGCCAGCACATTAGCTACGATCAAAATGAGCAACCAGATGAAACCATGTTCACAATGACGTAAATTCCTCCAACGCCCATCCTCTTCCTCCACCGCCGCCAGGAATCCCGTCTCCAGCAATGACAGGACTGAAAGTACCCGCCTCAACAGTGGCGCATCGAAAGGAGCAGCAACGTACTTGTTCACGAATATACAAATGCCTCCGTCCCCTTCTTCCTTACTCGCCACCACCAACAGGAACCCCCGCCTACTACCCTCGAAGATACAAATTAAAGGGCAAGAATATGAATGAGCATACCATAGACATCACATGCAACAGTGAAACCAATCCTAGTAGCTCACAAGTGAAGATAGATAGTAAATCCCGAAGAAGGGCATTGAACTACACTCGTTTCGTTCATCGTAGATAGGTCGCAAAATGAAGGGAAGTGAAAAAAGTATTCTGATGACAAAAGTTCATCTCATTTCGGCCCGACATCAATCACTCAATACCAACCTGCACAGTCGGTCCTTTTACCTCGCTCTCGAGTCGTCTTTGTCGCTCCCTCTCAATCTCAATCTGATCCGCAAAAGCAAACAATGCTTCACCAGCTTCACCTAGATCACTCACCCCCTGCGTCCGATTCCTCTCCTCATCATCCTGCCACCCATCCGGCATCGCAATCAATCCCTGGTGAAACGCATACCCAGCCAACACACCCATCGCAGCAACCACGGTCCCCGCAATCGCTACATATCTCCAAACCTGGAATGCACTATGACTATCATCAGACTCATCCAACAGCTGTTTGTGTTGCAGTTTGCCACCGTCACGTCGCATTCTAATATCTTTTCTGACTTGTCCCACCACAGGAATAGCGTCTGCAAGATTTCCCAAAAATACGCCAGAAACGCTAAGCACGCCATTATTTTCTGGCGCTTGCCAAGGTAAATCATTTTTCGGCGTCGCTCGTGGTGCGACTGTGGCATTTGCATTCGGTACAGCCTTCGTCAGCATAGCATCACTAGTGTTTACCACACCACCGAGCACTTCAACTTTCAGCTCTTCAACCCACCTACACAAATCGGGGAAAGAATTCCGCAGCGTTTTAGCCAACCATGATTGTGGCAATTTAGGATATAGCATCAGCGACATGAAACCCAAAGCCAAACAATCCAAGCTGGAGATTTGTGAGTTTGAAACCAAATACTTTTTCTTTCCCTTTAGTTCTTGTAGGGGCTCGAAGAATTGTTTCGCTAGATCAACGAGTCTGATTTGCGCATGGGTTTCAGGCGATGCGGCCAGAAGACTCGATACGGTTTGGCGTCCTATGCGAATTGACTCGGGAATTATACTCGCGTCTCGCGCCTTATCGTTGTCTTCGGTCTCCAGATCTAATGCAGATAGTCCGAGATGTTTGGTCCGCATCTTGGCCACTTTTCGGATCTGAGGTGGGGTGAGATACGGAAGAGGGAAAGGTTGTATCGTGTTGTAAATCGGTCGCGTTACTTCGGAATAATTTTGTGAGGAGACATATAGTGAGAGATCGATTAAATGTTGCCCATGTATCTCAATAAAGGTAGAGTAACTAATCAACCAATCAATATTAGTATGTATGATCATAATAATCTAATCTCACTCTTTTACATACGCTGTGCAATCTGCCGCTTCTTGTTCTCGTAAGCCTGCATCGAGACTCCATTTTCCTTTCGAATTTTGTGAAATATAATTCAGTATATTCTTATATCCACTAACCCAATCATGACCGTTTCTCAAAGCAGGCAATTCATCTGTAGGATTCTATTAATATTGATTTCATCAAGGGGAGGGGGGTGATTGGATTGGATGATCTAGATAGTCTGAAAGGGAGAAGGGGGAAGAGGAGAAAGAAGCAGAAGAGGGGCATATACTTGTGGGACTTAAGGTTGGATCGCAACAAGCAACAAGGGACCATTGACCACGTGGAATAGAACTCCTCATGTATGCAATCGTTGCTAAGCATTGCGCATCAATGGAAGGCAGACCAAACGCTGGCCCCCAAACATGAAGTTCAAGAACCATGGTGATGATGGTAGTGGTGGTGGTAAGGGCGTGTGTGGCGTGGTTGGTGATTGTAATTGATAGATAGTGATTCTTGCGAATGGATGGTGGGGGATAAGGGTAAGGATTCTCAAGACACCGAGTTTGGTAGATTTATCCTTCACCGTATAGAATCCTTTATCAACTGCAGATTGCGTATGTGATCAATTATGCGTAATATGTACTATGCTTGTGCTCGTGCTTGTGCTTCATGTAAGTAATCTCCATGTGTATATCAAACGGTCATTGACGCATATACTGTGCTGTATGTATGTATACAAGGTAGGTATGTAACTCGTATTCGAATATGTGTGTTTAATTTGATGTTGTATTTTGTCAAGACTTTCTAGAAATCTCACTTTAGTAGGTATATTTGCTGCAGCTGTACGGCATAGTAACTTACGGAATAATGTTTTGCCAAGCTCCACCTTTTTACTTTTTCTTTCGCGCGTTCCTGGCTGATCTGAATCACTACCCGTGTTCACGTGATACCGTATATATCCTCATCAAACAAACCCCTCACTCAGCTGCAGAACAGCTGCAGAAAAGAGAGACACAATCATTTAAAAAGCAACCATAAAACCAGATGAGTTACACATCGGGGCATTTAAGAAACAATAAAAAACAATGTATATTTTGAACCCCTACATACATACAGTTAGTAACCTACGATCCCAAATAACACACGATGATTGTAACCATAACATGTGTATTGGTAGTACCACATACACTACCTAGGTAGCATTACATACTAATAACTTACGGTATGTATTACATTACACTCAACTCACTCACACCAAACCCCAAAAATTTACGTCGCATCCGTTCGTGCCGCACTAATACATGGCATCCTTCCCTCCCCTCCCCTCCACATCCAGACTCATCCTTCTCAACATCATGATCACCAAATCCAGCCCAGCCCAGCCCATTCCTTCCTTCCCATTGCATTGCATTACATTCCGTTCCAACCACACTCCTGGAATTGTGATTCAACTACTTACCTACTTCGTACATATCTTTTAAGAAGCTGATCCGACACCAACACGTTATACCGACCGATAAGATTGATATCCCCTCTTTCTCTCGCGACGCCATGAGAATCCTTCGTAAGCCCTAAGAAAAGCTTGCTTGCTTCTCCAATATTCGCTGCGTTACACAGCAGGAGAATAGATAGCCAGGACAGGTTTTGTTTTTGTTTTGTTTCTAGTCTGGTGATACAGAGAGACTCATACATACATAGAATATGCGCTTAGGAACAGATTCACGCAAGTTTATCGATTTCTCATGCGCTCGCTGCCTGCGTTTTCACCTGTTTACCTTTCTCGTTCACGATGTTGCAATATCAATAACTGATGGCTTGGCCCCCAAGAGATACATACTCGGATAGACTAGAAGCAGTAAGAGATGTAGATTTTGCATTGGCATTTGTAAGTATTGAATGACTAGACTGTTGTAAGTGGTGAGTTGGTTGCATCATATCCATCAAATCCCTCATAGCCTATTGATTTCACAGGATTGATTCATGGAGCGCATAATATCGATGATGATTTCCAGTCGCAGGATCGAGATATTGTGAAGATCGTCAGGAGGGGACTACCTCCACTAAGTACAATTGATTGTAGATCAATTAGAGTGATACACTGATATTTGCGATCGACAATCTCCATCATCCTTATGTTATCATTGCTATCTTCCATCCATAACCTTAGTTATTGTTACAAGGCTGCGCAAGCGCAGTTCAGGATTAAAAAAAGAAAAAATATATACATATACCTAGGTACTTACCAGGGTAGTGGTTTCTAGAATTCGCTCAGCGTTGTTTGATGTAGTCATACTTGTGCTTTACCGTGCCATGAACAAACAGAAAAACCAACCAACAAACAGGGAATTAGATTAGAAAATCTCAACGGCAAGGAAAAGCTTTACCCTTTTCCGGAGTGATTGCCGAATCAGGTACCTATCTACCTCACTCAGCACGATTGGGTTGTTGCAGTGAAATGAATTAATGACAATCTTGCCTTGCCTTACATTGCCTTGCCACACCATGCCATGTTTTTTTATCCCGTCCGTTGCGTTTATCCCGCCCCTACTTACGTCCTCGTCATACCTTAGTTAGCTAGTGCGGTACTAAACGTGCCGATTCCAACCTCAAACAGTCCGACTGATCGGACAGGCGAGCGAAATGCAGGAACTGCACACCTAGAATATAGCGTAATCCAATATATTTGATGATGATTATTGGTAACGTATTAGACGTTACCTCAAGGTAGTAATGGAAGTTTTTTTGTGAAATATAGAATTGAAATTTTGAATTAAGAAACATGGGTAAAGAAACTCGGTCATCAGCAATCTAAATGATCTCCATTCGTTTCGTTTGAAAGTCGGTCAGGAGGACGCGCGCCAGATGGGCTGGCTCAATCACATCACATCATCGTGGTACTGTAGCATCATGCGCATCACATGGGATTTTTATTTCCACTCCACTCGTTCTTCTTTCTTTCCCCTGGCTACTGTAAGGAAGGAAGTGAAAGTAAATACGCCTATCCAAGTTGGAAGAACAGTGCAGTGCCACAATGAGAGCATGCGCGTGAGGAGGGGTTGCAGGGAATAAATAACTCCGCCCGTATGCGCAAGTTATTATGGTATCCAATCATCGTTTCGAATTTGCACGTTTTGTTCTCACTCAATGTCAAGGATATCAAAATAGGCAAGGCAAGGCAAATGTGGTGAGAGAAAAATCTTATGGGTATTAATTTAATTTCTCTGTAATCATCTCTCCATTCTCATCATGAGATACACTCTCGTGGCTCCCCTGTCCGTCCATTCATCCATCAAATCCTCAATACATGATGCACTCTTCCCATTGCGCCCAATGGTGGTGATGCGACCAACCCCGATGAAACCAAATCCAATCCCCACGGAACACCAGTAGCAGGAGGCTCTTTTGAGAGAGCACTTTGCCCATCCTATTCCTTCCATCCATCGTATTCCCATTCCAGATCGTCCCAAGTCCTGATATCCTTGTCCCTCAATTGGACTATGAAATAAACGCCAGTAGTGATACAGTGGTAGTAGTGTAAAAGAAAAACGCAAGTCGAAGCAAAAAGGTATTATCTCGAAAATCCGCGCCCAAGCAAAAGCATTGTATGTTGGTACAGAAGATTCGTAGGAGAAAATTTAATCGGGGTATCGAGTAGGTAGTGAATGCAAACAGGGCAAGCGAGCCCGCTCGAACTTTCTGCCGCACGAGAAAGGAATAAAGAGCACGAGTGCAAATGCAACGCGAGATGTGGTAGCCGCGTGCATCGTAGAAGTAAGAGCTCGAAGTAAAGTAGAGGCGGAGGTGATATCGTGAAGTCGCATGTAGAGTAAATTCTTGGGTTACTCAAGAATCACCAATGTGGCAGTGTGGCATTGTGCGGTGAGGGGCAGTGTTGCGATTCTCGCAAGGTGTGCAGCATGCATGCAGGTGTCAGATAGCTGCGGCGGGATGGGATTGGCGTGAGATGATAAGAAACTCGAGATGCCGGCGCGGGTGCTCCCGATATATGGTGTGAGGAAGGATAGATAGAAAAACCATTGCGCGGTGCGCTATTTGGTAGAACTAAACTAATCCAGCTACTGACAGCGACGCCGAAACGCTCACAGGCCAGAGTAAAGTAAAGTTCAGATGTGTTGTTGAGGGATCTGAAGCTTTACTTTTGCTCTCCAGGGAGAGAAGGGAGAGGTCTGTTTGGTGGTGGACCTGGGCAAGGAGGAAGGTTGGATGGTCTGTATTCAGGCATTGTGAGGTTGGTTTGGTTGTTATAAACTGATTGTTGTGTTGTAGATGATTGTTGAGAAAGTCGAAGCTGTTGATGATGCTTTGACTTTGGAAGGGAGGAAGTGGATGTTATATAGATTGAAGTGTTGTTGTGGCTGTTTGTTTCTTTTCTAATATAAGAATGTTTCTTTGGTTGTAAGGTAAAGTAACTTGAAACTTGTTGAAGCGCTTGTTATTCTTGATTGTGATACTTAGAATCTATTTTCTGTTTTTCCCCTTGGTTGGGGTCCTGAGATATATATGTATTTTCTTGGTAGCACGCACAAGAATATGCAATCAGACCAGACCAGGTTCAGCCTACCTGGGGAAATTTGTACATTGCTCATTGACATTTGATCAGCACTGGAGGGTTTAACCTGGAGCTACGCAACTGCAGCCCAAAATGAAACACGATAGCGTGGGATGCCTGTAACGCCCTGGCAATCACTTTGACCAGGTCAGGTACAATAAGTCTCAAAGTAGTGTAGAACACTTGGACGATATTTAGTGGAGACTTTTTATTAAGAACCTTGGAAAAGAAAAATCAAGCGATAGATGCTTGTCAAGAAGATATTTTAATTATACAGGGGTTATAGAGATTTCATAGCCCATGTAAAAAAGTACCCAGGTAGTTATAAACTTGAAGCTATTTTGTACAAGGTAGGGGGTTGTTGGCGTTGGTTTAACTTGGATTTGGTTGAGGGGGGGGTTTAAGTTCAGCTGTGGGATATTTGAATATTTCGGCAAGGTACATACAGCGGAAACTTTTAGGGGCTTGTTAAAGTTGACTATTAATTGTTATGCCAATATATCTATACCCAAAAAAGTAACATTTTCAGTAATTATAGCTATCTTAATTTATATAAAATGAAAATAGCATGAAATAAAGTACATGTTCATTTTATTTTAAATAGACAAGTACCGGATTATAAAATAGTCACCTGTTTATTATACAAGCGCTTTATGAGTGGACAACTATAAATTGTAATTTTGATTTCTCGTCATAATGTTTCATTAGTCTAATTCTAGTTATGGGGCAAAGTTATCACCATCAGGCTGAAGAATTTTCTTTTCGAATAGAGGGGCATTTCTGAGAATCCACGCTGACGATTATTGAAAATACATAGTTCGTTTGATATGAAATCATGGGAAAGTAGACCATAGATGGGGGTGGTGGCAGGAAGGTAGCCATCGTCAAACACATCTTGTCCTGATTGCCACTGTTGTCTTTTGATACCGGTACCGGTGCTGTAGGTAGTATTATCAATCAATAATGGAAGAAGTTGGAAGGAATTATGATTCCCACGAGGATTCAAGTTACCAAAGTGCAAGGTGGGTGACCTATAGTGCTTACTGTGTTATACAGCTATCCCATTCCTACCCACCTCTAGCCTACCAAAACTTGAACATCATGTACCTTTTCCAGCCTTGTCAATCCCGTTGGTGAAGTTCGTGTACCTTTTTACAGGCTGACAACGAGCAGGCAGTGTGAAAAAAATAATAGTATGTTGGTACCTGCGCCGCTCCGCTCAGCTTCAAAAGTCTCATCATATGATCAGTGTACCCCGTACATCTACCTAGTGTACTTCATGGCCCAATGACCCAATACAGTTCGTTGACCGCCACATACGAAAGCTTAAACAGGAAAAGTAAAATGATATCAAATGTGGGGTGTTCATGCCCATGCCGAGCAAGCCGTAGAATACCGTAATAACCCTCAC
Organism: Lanzia echinophila; assembly: GCA_000812885.1. Classification (NCBI taxonomy): domain Eukaryota; kingdom Fungi; phylum Ascomycota; class Leotiomycetes; order Helotiales; family Rutstroemiaceae; genus Lanzia; species Lanzia echinophila. Next base: position 7,908 of record JWJA01004531.1, read on the forward strand.
CTCAACATCAATATCTGGTATAGAACTCCGTTACCGTATTGTGCTGCCTTGTTTTGAATTTATCCCGTATCTTCCTACTCTCATACGAATAACGATGATGATGGTAAGCTTAATAACTGTTCTTTCCCATGCCAATGCCATGCCATGCCGTGCCATGCTTCGTACACCATTCAATCATATCTTCACTTCTCTAACATGACCACGGTCGTCGTCCACACCGTATCGATTAAAAATACGAATCTACACACGAAGCTTTCGAGTTTAATTTTGGTTTGGCCCCATTTCAACATATTTTAGCATCTTAGCCACTCTTGACTCTATCTAGGTACCTTACCCATCAGGTACATATCTCCGAATAATTATCTCCAAAAACAGGTCTTGGCTAAAATATTGCAAATCTTAAAATATCTAACCAATTACAAACTTTGTAATAGACAAACCGTAAATAATATCGTGCATGCATACCCGTAACTGATCGATTTTTGGATCAAATTTGTATAAGCCTCAACGATTATATGCAACTGGACCAATTAGGACATTGCTAAATATGCATACGGATAAATACATGGAAAATCATACAATTCCACGTTTTAAACATGGATAAAAGTTCAAAATACGAAAACCACAACATGAAATTCCATACACGCATATATCTCATCCCGCTTCATGTTCGTTCAGCCAGATCTACTCTTGTGCATGCATGAAATCAAATTTTTCTTTTGCCTTTTTCTCTTCATTCTGTGCAACAGACAGGTCTCGCCGTTCATCGGGCGGCCCATGTGGACAGATTTTTGTTTCTACTTCTTCCTTATTACCCGTTCATGCTTCTGCTGTTGTCACATTACGGAGTTCATCTTATTAATACTGCATTTTTTTTTTCTTTTTGCGACGAGACAAGAAGGATATAAGGCGTAACAACAAGAACAGGTCATGATCAATAAATGGTCTGAGCAACACTCGACTTCTGCTCGTATCATGCCATAACATGCCAAGTCAAGTAATAGTATCCAGAATATGGAGTACGAAAGTGGGTGAGAGATTTGGGTATCAATTTCAAGTTCATACATTTCTGATTCCCACTACAAAAAATAAGATATTCGGTACATACGTACGGAGAAATGAATTAACTCATCAGCCGCGATAGAGGCCACAAAACAACCAAGATGGTCAATTCTCCGCAAACCTCATGATATGCTACAGGTACTATATTTCTATTTCTAGTAACGGACCACAATCCACATTCAGCTTCAATCTCCAACTAAATCTATCTTCTGATATGAAGCAGAAGCAGATAAATTGCAAATCAATATCCTCAAAACAAAATACTACAACCGAACTGATCTCTCACCAAATTTGGGGAGATCTGTTCACTGTACTGTGTTCAGCATTAGTTCGGGCATTTCGGTAAACCCCCTAATACAAGGCTGAGGCGTTCACACAATTAAAAAAAAAATCTCAAATAGGTAAGGTATTGTAAACAACTTATCCTTATTATGATCCAATTTTTACTTACTGGGCTCCCTATATATGTTTTATCTTATTTTTCGCTATAAAATCAATTTCAAGGTTTTCACCCCGGGGACCTGCGTTTGTCGCGCTTTGCAAGAATTTCACGATAATAAATATCCAAAGAAAATGTGGTTAGAGATGTCGGGGTTTAATTTCGCTACTATTTGAGAAAAGGAGATCATTACTTATCCCTTTCATCTCAACAATTTCGATTACCGAGGAGCAAGGTATCTTCTTCATGGTTTCATTTCATCTTTTGTTGATCATGATTCATTACAGTACAGCATATTCTTTCTTGTCTTTCGTATACTCGGGTAGAGAGAATATCATTACTCTTTTTCGGGGTTTTTTGATCAACCTACGGGTCCTCTCTTTTTTCCCTATAGATTTTCTTTATAATTTGTTAAATTGCCATCGTGGTATGAAAAAGCATCTTTTCTGTGGAAACTATTGGAATCACTTGCGGAGAAAATCTACACATAGCAGGCATCATGATGCAATTGAGGTTGTTTCGTGGACTTCGTGGATCATGGTATGATGGTACTGATAAGAAAGCAGGATAGAAATTTCACTCGTTGCCCATTCTCAAATTCTGATTGGCATTGTCTTCCATGTAACCTAATCTTGTACCTGCATAAGTTTTTGGTGTCAACTGGCAAGCTTCATGAACTATCAAAACTGCCAAAGGCGGAGAACAACCATATTGAGGACAAGCGCTTCCCTAACGCTTCCCTAAGTCCATTTCAAACATACCTATGATAATTCCAAATTTCTCTGGGACCAAAAGTAGTCAAACGCCGTCGGCAAGAAGAGCGTAGCGAAAAGCTATTGAATATCAAGGAAAGTATCGCAAAAGGAACCTCCCGGGCCGGCGGTAGCTATTGGAATTCAGGGCTATTGACAAATAGATAGATAGTTGGATAACAAACGGATTATTCCTTTAATAGTTGTAAGTAAACTCCAACGCTCACGATGTGCATTCGCGCAAATAGAGTTTATCACACAGCTCACACCCCATACATAAAATAGAGTTTTCCCGACTATTTGGATACTCTATAAAATTACCCATACTAGTTACTACTATCGTCAGTCTTGCCGACGGGCTTTCTTCGAGAGCTTTGCTCGGCAAAAGAGACCATTACAAAACAGTATCAGTATTACCTCCTCTGAATACTAAAGGCTTGTTACTGTTGTTGCGCAGTCTGGATTTCCCACGACCTCAACGCCTCTGCCAGATCTAGGTGTGTATGCAGAGCACACACAACATCAAACAAACCGTCCATCTCGGGAGCTCTTGTTTCCTTACTGATACATACAGAGGAAGGAAAGCATGGAGCTTTTCTGAGCTTTCGCCTTCTTACCTTTTCCGGTACTATACTCCGTGCGATTGAAAAAACATGATTTTTATATTTTTTTTTAATACGAGATATAAAAATTGATATCCCATGATAATAAATTGTAAAATATAGCTCTATACAGTAAAAGATGTACATGTACACCGCAAAGAACGATCCATAAAAAACATAACATCACATTCCCAGCCATTTGAATCCTTCACACGGGCACTAGAAGGCTTCTGGAAAATAATTAAATTGACAGTTTGTTGAATCTTCTTAGATTGAAATTCAGGATTGCATATTCGACCCACATGCATCCTTTTCAGTATATCCACACCTTCTCCTTCTCCTCAGATCGTCGCATCGCGAGCGTCACCGCCAACAGAGAGTGAAAAAATATCGAATCATTGTGACGTGACCGTCTGATTATACCTAGGAAGAATCCTTGTAAAACATCGTAGTTAAAAAAAATTGTCCACTACAGGCTAAAGTTGTATTTTACACACTGATGTTATGAAAAAAGAAAAAAAAAATATACAGTACAGAATATCAAACTCCGCTGAAACCCGTCTCAGATCTTCCTTACTCTACCGTACTGTATGCAGATGTGGTATGAGCTATTATATCGAACCCTCTAATTTCATCTCAACTTTTCTTCAATTACCATGTTTCATCTTTTCGCTTGAGCTTTTCGTAAATTCAAATATCTAAATGTAGCAGTAAATTTGTGGTGTAGACATCTTCTATCTTCGTAATTCAATCTACATCAAAATGCAAAAAAGGAGCTCGGTGGCAAGATTCAATATAATTCCTTGGATATTATATTCACTTAACTCCACACCCATAACTATGAGGTAGGTATTCGGCATTAACAATACTGGTATCGTTCGTATTAGGAGAATGCAAGCGACATATAAAATTGAATGATCGCCGTTAATTTTATTTGCAGTGGCTGTGTATTATTGAAGTTGCATGTTCATGTTCAAGTTCGTATCCACATGGAGTAAGTTTTCATTCTATTTGAAAATTCCTTCGAAATTCCTTCTAGAAGGTATATGAAATCTACAAGGGGGGATGAGGATCCACTGGGGTTTAATCCATATCCATAAGACAGATACCGTATTCGCTACAAAATACAGTGAACTTTGAAATATGGATATGGATATCATGTCATGCTATAACAACCGCAATCATATTGAAAACATTTCAGGGCTGAAATTATACGGAGTTTTGATTATTTTCTAAGTTATGAAGCGGAGCCCCTTTGCACGAACACTGTGTCGGTATCATACGGTGTTTGCTCCATAGCTTGCTTGGCCTTGGCTCACACTCGCTCGCGCTGGGATCTTGCTTTAAGACAATGTATGTCGGTACTATCCTACGGTCTGGCGGTACCTGCATTTTGATGGATGGGTTACATTCGAACGCTTTACTTGGGCTGCTACAGTACGGAGATGGCGTGGTGCTAAGGTATGAACTGGAGGTAGGTACTGTAGCATTCTACGACTAGTTGATGTCGGGTACGTGGTTGGTTCAAATTCTCAAACCCTAGGCAAGGTTTTGGAAAATTTTACCGACAGTACCTACCAGCAAGCAAGCAAGCAAGCATCAATGACTCCTTTCCAATGGATCTAAATTTTGGAGGCAACGCTATTCTATGACTCCTTTCTTTCAAGACAGATAGCCGGTCCTAGTAGACTGCACCGACCATTCCATCAAAATCCATACATACCCAACTTTCTTTTCATTCTTCACCGCTCTCACCGTCTCGTTCATCTCCTCCACTCGATCGAGGGGAAGGGGGTCAAGATTTTAGCAAGAAAGGACTTGTCTGATCCCGCGCCAACAAAAAGAAAAGGAAAAATCACGTAAGACCCAATTTCCCATTTTTTTTCATGGGCAGCGTTCCAGTTATTCGGTACACCGATCAGCAACTAGAAGCATTATTTTCCTTCCTTTTTGCTCCGTAGAAAAAAAAAATCTGTCCAACACAACACATCATCTCCCCACGTCTTAGACTGGGAAGATCCTTGTTTCCATTTCCTTCTATTTCATCACGGATCCCAGTTTCGAATCTTCTATGAGATTTGTGGCCCCTGGATTATGAAAGGGAGGGTTGGAGCTTTGGCGGTGGCGGGATGATCCTTGAGTACTTAAAGCGGTGAATCTGTCTCGTGGGAACAACCCTGATGTTTGTTGCTGTGAAATTTTTGATTTGGAGATGTAGATTGGCGGGTGTGAGTTAGCGATATTGAAAGACTAACGAGGCGCCGGCAATGGAAAGTTTTCTCTCTCATTTCACCAGTAGGAAATTGGTTTGGAGCAATATTGGGTAGCTTACCCGTTGATGAACTTGCTAGTAGTTCTAGCTAGTCTGGTGATTCATAGCTACCGACGTATTTTTACAACGAGTATCCTATCTCATTCAATATTCATGGATGATGGGAGATGGAAAGATATCGCTGGCGCTACCATTCATGATCAACAAGCACATGATGTCACCCCAGGTTATTGCTAACTCCAGTACGGTTCGAACTATACGGATACGAAACGAAAAGACGCCGAGGAAGAGGAGAATCGAATGCGTAAATCATCAGTACACGATACGATACGATAGGATATTGTACAGGGTATGAGTTTCTCGAACCGGAGATACGCAAAAAAGTCGAATTTGGAAGAAATCGGAGATATCATCGGAGCTGTGAATCCATCCATCACGTCCATTCCATTCCATTCCATCCATCTCATCTCATCTCAATATTGATGATACACGCGTATACGCACGCATGCACGTTACGTCTACTTTACACCAGTGCAAAACTTATCGCCTGAAAAACGATCCAAAAGCAGTACCAGTAAGCGCGAATCCTAAAATAATGCGAGATTCGGGCTTGAAGGATTGAACTTCATCAGGATCCGAGCCTCAGAGTCGCATTCCGGAAATGCATTCCAGGTTGGAGAAATGATGCAATGGTTGCCTTATTTTACTTTTTATGGTTTGTAAGATTTCATCGGGCTTGCATTTAAGGCATGAGATGAGATGAGATGAGATAAGATGATGCTCACTTCACTACTTTATTTTACTGTACTGTACTGTACTGTACTGTACTTACGGTCCGGGTAATATTTCTATTCAGTGTGTCTGGAATGGTCTATGAAACGGAAAGTAGCTGCTTAATTGAGCGTTTACGTATACGTATATGTACAATAAGTATGCGAGGCTGAGAGGAACATCGGGAGGATTGATGTTTCGTTTCGTTTTAGTTGGGAAAGGCTGATATCAGGTTTGAGCTCGAATGCGGAGCTCGAGATGGATGGATTTGCTTTTAGAACATCTATCTATTGATTCTCGGGACAGTATCTCGAGAATAGCAATAAAATATACATATCATTCCTGTTCTCTTTCTTTTCATAGACATGATGAATGTGTCAAAAATCTTGGCAATCCTCCTCGGAGAGCTCGCATCTCCGGACAAGATTCGCGGTGCTGGTCTGGATTCTATCCCTTCCTTTACTGTAATGTATACTACGAGTCAATTTGTACCGAGCGAGCAGTTTACAATAGTCAGTAGTCAGCTTCCCAGACCTTTTGTGTATTGGTGTTGTGTATGTACATATGAATGCGGGGTAGGTGGTGGCTCGGACAGATATAAGGATTTTAGTTGGTTTGAGAAGTCCAGAGCTTTTGAATTAAGGTTTTATTTTCGGTTGAAATTGAAGTGAACACAGCACATGTGAATTGAATGTGTCTAGTATTTTAACCTGTCAGTTTTATCGGACATTTCCGAGTTGGTCGTGAGTGAAGCCACCGGCACCTAAGCTGTCGGTATATAGTAGGCGGAGGTATTGCTGTTCTGGGCTTACTGGCTGGTGTCTAGTGCTTGGATTAGATCATTTCGTCCCAGAGGGGATAGCTTCGAAGTATAGATATATGCTCTAGTGGTTGATATTGCCAATCCATTCATTGGGAATATATGATTGATCAACGATGAGACCAGCAAGTTAGACCAATATTATGAGAACTGCAATAGGTAAAAGCTCTTGTGGGGTTTGTATTCTAAGCTTCAGAGTCATCGACGATGAAGTCAGAAGTTCATGCTATGTTACCAATATCATAAGAATGTACGTCGGCCAAGCTCAAACGACTCAAAATCTTCAGATGTGAAAATACATCAGGGGGATCTTCCAACCACGTTGGATTGGCATAATAAATAAATATACCATTAACCATCGGAAAATCCGGAGTGATCAAATAAACAAATATTAAATTCTCTATAGAATCTCCTCATTAGGAAAACTTCCTCATCGGGCAATCCCTATATCCCCTCACTCCATTTCCAATTCAGAACACCATAATTAAAACCCAAACCATATAAACCAAGTCCACATCTCATCACCCATCAATTTCATTCCAACTCCCCACGCGCACTCCACCAACCAACCCCCCCAGCCCAAAACCCGTTTAAGAATAGAAGCAGCCCCCCGAAAACCCTATATATGTATAACCGCGGCGCAGCTCCATGCAATGCAATCCTGGCGCTTGCTTCCCTCGCACTCAAAAAACAAACCCCCACAACCAAACAAATATCGCCAAACCCCAGAAATACAATTCCCGTTTTTTATACCAGGGAACGTTATATGCTATGCTATTTTAGCGCGCTGCGCAAGCAAGCTGTCAAGCGCAAACATCACATCCATGAATCTACCGTTTCGTTTTGTTTTTGGTTCGTTTCATGATGTTTTTTTTTTAATATATATCTTTCTATATACGTATTTGTAACCCAGTATTTTATGTAAATATATCATACATTGTAATCAAATCAAATTGGGTGATACGAATCAATAATAAGGGGACGACAAGACAGACGCGCAGGTGCAGTGCCACGCTTGGAAGACTGGGCAATTTTTTGTTATCTCGGGAATCTCGTATCCTAACTTTACCCCTCCCCCTCTCCCCATCTCCCCATCACTCTTCATCAAACCTTGATTGAAGTATATATCTACCGTAGTCAACAGGCCAAGAAGCCATGCCCTGGTTGGCACTCATGAACTTCAAAAATGCCAGGTACCAATTGCCAAATGTGAAATCCGAAAATCCGAAGTCAAAACCCCCCTCCCCTCCAATGACGAATTGTTTACAAGAGACATCCCAGTAAATGTACGTTTCAACCCCAGCTTCTACGACACAAATAGACTATCAATCTGATTCTTAATTTCTATCTGCATAGATATCCACATCATCTATTTCTATTTCTGATACTGTAGATCTATAGAAATTCTTTGGTTAGGATGTCGTACGCAAGCATTTAATCAAGAATAATTAATAAATCACTAAGTAACGCTAATGTATGATTGACAGGTAAGAACCAAACCGAACCAAGCTAGAGAAGACGCCATGCCAAATTGCCAATACTGTCATTCGCGTGTAAGCCAGCCCACCCCCTCCTACGTCTCAAGAGCTAGATACTCGTACATATACGCTGGTCAAGTGACGATGTTGCTCCTTGGTTTTTTTTGGTCTTGGTCTTGATATCTGCCTATCAACAACTCTTTTCATCAACACAGACGTTTCACGTTTCACCACCCGCCCGTTTGCTTTGCTTTACCGAGCGCCAAGCCACTTAGGCTATTCCTCTTGATCTCCTCCCCTTCTTATTTTCCATTCGCCCATTCGCTTCACATTGATTTTAGCAGCCTCCTAGTACAAAACAAACATAGCTGAACTATTTAACGCCCCTCCCCCAAAACCTAACCGCAAAAACAAAACGCCATGACATGCCCCTTCCTTACCCTAAGACAGAAACCTATCTTTGGAGCATATACTTTACATCTCCCCATGTACCCAAAAAGCTTACTGTACCGTATATGCACAGCTATACCCAACCCAGTAAAGTGTGGGGGTTTCAAAAAAAAAGCGTTGAAACAACCGTTCACCAACACCATCGGTAGCTTTGCAGATCGATCTGAACTCTCCCCAACATACTTTATTTACCCCTACAAACCATATTGTTATTATTGTTCCTATCCTATCTACCGTCTCTGTCTGACCGAAAGGCACATACAAGACCCATGTACTGCGTATTCGGAAAATTCGGAAATATCTTTTGCTTGGGTTGGCCTGACTGGACCGGACATTAGATGGGATGAGAAGATATACGATACATCATGATGACGATGACGCATAATAATACGTATGTGATGTGTTTACCTCATATTCCACAAATAGGAGACTGGACGGACGGACGGCATGAAAGCGACGAGGATATGTAATTATGAATTCCTAAGATACGGGTAGATAGATGATTGTTAGATGTCCGTTTCTCGTTGTTCGTGCCAACTCATTTTCTTGGTACCTACACGCAGTTTTGAGAAGCTTCCAGTTTCCTCTTTCCTATCGCAAACCTAGAAGAGTATAATTGCATACATAGTAAAGTGCGATACGTTAGCTAGAGAACCTTCAATTGCCGTTTGTGGACATCAAATTGCTGAATTGAATCTTTGAAGTGGACATGAAATAAAGCTTGGGTTAGTGGCATCATAGCAAATAAACTCTTATTTTGCTTTACGTTCTAGAGCATAAACGGCAAGCACCAGGTACAAGCTCTTCTTTTTTTGGCCAAGCCGCTTGAAAAGAGCCCAAGCGAGAGTTCGATTTGGATGTTTAAATATTCAAGAACCGTGCTTGTGGGTTGAAATTTGTGGTGGTCACCGATGGGATATATCGTATTCATGCCATATATGCACTGGCAAACTTTGACTTCGTGGCTACGGGAACGGAGGAGTGGCTCCCAACGTAGCTTTATCGGAGACTCCGCTCTGGTAGAGTAGAAGGGGAAATTAAAGGTTCTATGACTAGAAAGTTGCTCTGCGGATTGATTATGTGGACTCGTATTGACCTGTCATCGTCTCTAGCTCGCCCGAAAGGAAGACAATAATAGTACTAGCACGATGTGGACTAGGTTTTGCTATCACCCGCTCAGGCACAAGAGGAGACACAATTCCATCCTTACATAATCAATAGAGATTGGAAAGAACGTCGCTGACAATTCGAACCAAGTCGTAATTAACAACCTACCTCGTCATCATATCGGCAGTTGGCTGCTTGCACGCCTGACGATGTGGAGTTACAAATCAAAACTCAAAGCTCGTCATCAATCCGAAGTCCGCAAAAAAGTACCTGCTACATTCATCCGACATTCCATTACATGAGGACCAAAGTCTCCGCTCGCGAACACTTTGTAGTGACCAGGCATGGGGTAGAACAAGAAGAGGTATACTCCAGATTATCGAAAGAACGTGGTAGGAAGTATGAATCCTGGTGATGCCATGGGAATAGTTCCGTGTAGCAGGGCTGTCCCCTATCCCGTTGAACGGCAAGGATAGGGAAATATGATGTTTGGATGTTGTAGAAACTTTGTAGATTGGTAGCCCAATAGACTTTGCCTCGAGAGCACGTTCTCAAAACATTGTTATCCCAACAAGGGCCCTACCAAAAACCTTACTTCTACAGCTTATCATGAGGCTGGTGATTTCCACAACCATCCTCGGACTAATGGATCAGGCTTATCTTCCAGGCCCAAGTTCAAAACTCAAAGTATAATTGAACGTTTACCAACGTGATTTGCTTGACCATTTATTGAGTTTCCGGAAATAGTGAACATATGCGCAGATGATACGATGACCGTTCTAGACTTCCTCGAGACATGCAGCTGATGCTGTCTGCATTTCAAGGACCTTATTGAACGTCGGCATTTGAATTCTAAATCAACCTCGATATTGAAAGTTAATTGGAATATGCAACAACATACGTGTGGTACACTGTGAGCCAAGCCAACTCTATGTTTTCAAACGTCTTCTTCTTGTGCTGGCATTTGAGTCGATATGATCCAATCCTCCATGATTGCCTGACCTGTATCCTTGGTTGGTGCTTTCCCCTTCTTATCTTTCCGCTTAACAACTAGGCACAAAACGCGTCCGTATATTGCAAAACCATCGTATGTTGTATCCATCGCTAGCTTCTTCTTATCATCACCCCCTGCTGATGCTTCGCCATCTTTTCTACGTTTTGATAGAGGACCAAATTCTGCTGAACCATCTGATGATTCCCTCCCATCTCTCGTACGTTTTGATCTGCGAGATCCTTCGTCCTCGTTTATGAACAGCGAGTCGCCATCGTCATCTGCGTCGGGAATATCCTCTAGGTTGATAGATTCATCACTCTCCTCCCTCCTAATAGCTAATGGCTCGTCTTCAACTTCGATTGGTGCATCATTCGTATTGCCCGTGAGTTTATTGGAATTAGACTGTATAGCTTTCTTACTTGTATCGCGAAAGTATTTGTGCTTCGAGAGAATAGAATGTCGCGTGCTCGTTTCTGTAAGAAAGATGGAAACCTCGAAATCCTCTACGAGAACCGTTAATGTTTGGCAAACCTCTATACAATCCCGCGCATACCTTGTACCACTGTATCCTTTAAACTTTTCTTCTTCCCTTTGGATTTACTTCGCTCTCGTTCTTCGCGCAACTTTGGTAATACTAATGGCCGAACACTTTCAATGACGCGGGGTAGAATAGGATCTCGTGGATTCAACAGCCAGGTTTCTGCTAAAGCTGGATTATCAACATAAATGCGACATTCTAGTACCGAATATTCAGTTATTCGTAAATATCTTCGTATTGGTGCCATGGACGTGATATGTGGGATTTTCTGGGGTTTGAAGTTGTGATGGGGTGCAATTGTGGAGGTTCCCGAGGTCAATTACAATATATTTTTAGCGTTTGGTAGATCAACCCCACTTCAAATGTCTGTAAGATTATGGCAGACCTACAGCAGATGGATATAAAATATGTACATGTTTGTGATCTGCAATACAACATCTTCACACATTCTATCATATGTCCATAATCTAACACATATCGAGGATTTGCAAGTGCCATATTTCTCTTCCTTCATGATGCCATTGAATTTACAAACCTTTCTTATAGCAATGCAGCAAGCATATGACTACAAACAAACAAGAACAACGATTGAATACATACCTTTGATCCCTTACAAAGATGAGTAGCTAGAGACACTGCGAGCTTCAGTTGAGGTTGAGTCATTGAGCTTTGTAGTCTCAAGAGACAGCATACCACGAAACGAAACTCGTATACTCGTTAAAATTGTTGATGGTGGAAGATTTGGCTTTTACGCTGTCTAGCTTTCCAATTGCTTTTTTCTTGGTGCCAGCTTCCAAAACTAGTGCTCATGATAAATAGACCAGGTCGTCGGATCATTGAGATCTTGTGTATGATCCACCTGTGTGCTGCTGCGCCATACACACGCCAATCCATCTGCCCCAAAAACAAGTATTGCAACATGTTTCTTTTACGCGTTCATCTTATTGATATATACCATTTTCGCTGCTCTATTGGTCTAGTGAGAATAGAGAAGGAGCAGAAGAGGGCAGAGATACAAGCAGTATGACCAATTCACTGAAATATGTGATACTGCAGCAGCAAAAGTACTTGAGAATACACGCCTCCTAGATCCAGCCTCAATGAGTGAACGCTGGTCAAGTGACGATGTTGCAATACTTGTTTTTGGGGCAGATGGATTGGCGTGTGTATGGCGCAGCAGCACACAGGTGGATCATACACAAGATCTCACTGATCCGACGACCTGGTCTATTTATCATGAGCACTAGTTTTGGAAGCTGGCACCAAGACAAAAGCAATTGGAAAGCTAGACAGCGTAAAAGCCAAATCTTCCACCATCAACAATTTTAACGAGTATACGAGTTTCGTTTC
>JWJA01004532.1:0-22520 GCA_000812885.1 Lanzia echinophila
GGTATGGTATGGTATGGTATTAGGTAGGTAAGGTAAGTGAGTGAAGTGAGGAAGTGGGTGTTTCAATATAAGATAGATTTTGTAAATATCGATTTTGTAAACATCGATTTTTTTTTGTAAATAAATATGGATTTTATAAATACCTACCTACCTACCTCTTAATTCTCCATTAGAGGGAGGAGAGTAAAGGAGGAGAGGAGGTACTGTTTTTGTTTTTGTTTTGGGTTTTTGTGATTCAATTGCCTGATTATCAACTAAATTAAATTCAAAGGGAGGCAGGAGGCAGGCGGTAGGCTGGGAAGAAAAATGAGTTTTATAGGTATCTTCCCACTGAACTTGGATTTTTGGATTGGGGACTTGTGAATCTTAACTCGACATCTCCATCTTCATCTCCATCTTCCCTCCATATTCCCCTTTAACAATTCCTAGCTACTTAATTGATTATTGTATATCGTATCATGCACGTTATGCTACGTTGTGTTGTTGTGTTGTTGTTGGTACATTTTCTTCCCTTGCTCTCCTATCTGCTTTTTCACATTCCGTTCACATTCCATTCCATTCCCATTTCTCATCCCCTCTCTCATCTGCCCCCGAACAGCAAACAAAAACGTATTTCCCCTTCCATATGACATCACATCCCAACTCCCAATCCCCACCTCCCAAAACCCACCCCCACAAATCCACCCGTCCATCCCTCAAACCAACCTCCACCTCAAGCCCTAGCACTCCTCCCCCTCCTCGCAGCTTTCTTCGGCTTCTCCTTCTCCTTTTCCTTCACTTCAACTCCTCCCTCAACATCCATATTCTCCTCCCCTCCCTCACCCTCTCCCTCTTGCTCTACCTCTTGCTCTTTCTTGACAGCTTTCTTTCCTAGAACTTGCTTCGCCGACTTCACAGATTTCTTCGCCGTAAGAACTTCATCATCACTTTGAACTTCTTCTTTCTTAACTGCTGTTTTCTTGCCTCTCGCCACTTTAACCGGTACGATTTCTTCCTCATCACTCTCCTCTTTCTTCACTGCTGCTTTCTTGCCGCGAGCTTTCTTGGCCGGGATGATCTCTGCTGCTGCTTCTTCTTCGTCGTTTTCCTCTTTTTTAACTGCTTTGTTACCTCGAACCTTTTTGGTTGGCATAACTTCCTCCTCGTCGCTCTCTTCTTTTTTGACTGCTTTCTTTCCCCTAGCTTTCTTGGCTGGGATGATTTCCTCTTCCTCATCTTCATCTTCATCGCTTTCTTCCTTCTTGACCTTCTTCCCCGTCGTCGTCGTCTTCTTCTTCTTCACTGGTGAATCATCCTCATCATCTTCCTGCTTGGCCCTACCCCTCTTCTTAGATGAGTTAGGAGTAGGAGTAACACCTTTCTCCCTCGCTACCTTTTCCTTTTCCTCAACCTTCCTCCTCTTCTCCGCCTCCTTCGCAAATTCATCACACTTCTTCTTCAACGCCTTAGCAACCTGAGTCAATCCCTTATCATCATTAACCAACGCGTCATATTCCTCTTTTGCCTCAGCCCAAGCACTTTGCAACTCTTCTAAACTGCCCATCTCAGCCGATTTCTCCTCCTTCATCCTCTTCATCGTTTCTGGAGTTCGGGTACCCGATTTCCCTAATTGATTCATTTCCGGATCCTGGGTTTTTAAGTGAGTTTGCTTGATTATATATGTAGAAGAAAAGGAAAATACATACACCTTTCCAATCCTCAGCATCAATAAATCCCTGCTCAATGCATCGTCGAACTTTGGCCTGCAGATCGGGATGAGAAGCCAATCCGCCCTTTCCCTCATCATCATATCCATCTAGAAAATCCCAGCGATATTCACCGGAACCGCGATTATCTTCTCCTTCCAACACATTGCGAATATTCTGGACAACCTTTCCAGAGACGCAACCCCTGGAAAATAGTCAGTAGTCTATTCAACCGACACGTAATAAAAGGAAAAGGAACACAAACCAGTGTCTCCATTGCCAAGAACTATGTTCACGAATGGTAACCCACGTGCCTAGACGGAGTTCACCTTTGGCGATCTTGATACCGGCATCTTTACATTCTTTGTTTTGGCAGCCGGCTCGTGCACTAACTGCGAGTTCTGAATGAGTGTTAGTGATTGTACATGGAATCAATTCTGAAATTGATTAAGCTCTGTTCAGTATAAACACCACGGTTTGGATGCTTTGAACAGAGGAACGTGCAGCTTTTCCATCCATTCTCCTGCAGCCGCCCACTTCCATCGCCGGCGGTATCAACTACCCAGCTAGGGACGACGTTGTTGGTAGTTGGTTACAATCTGCATCACGTGTACCTCTTATTTCATTCCCATTCCCCATTCCCTGCCTCCCATACCCGCCATATATCAATAAACAAGAAAGCCAAAATGAAAACATAACATACCAACACGATACGACATTTTGAAAATAGATTTGTAGATCCCTTTCCCTTCTTCAAACCCAGTTTCGCCTTCCACAACAATAACAGAAAATATTATTTCCCTCTCGAAAGAATCCGATTTTTGAATCCTAATTAAGGAATGGAGATGGTAAATTCCAGGCCCACGACCACGACAACGACAATTTGAAATCAAATCAAAATCAAATCAAAATCGAAATAGATATCCTCTCAAATAAATCCACTCGAAAAAGACGAGATGAAATAAAATAAAATAAAGTATCAAGTATTCTCAGTATTCTCACTCACGATGAAGTACTTAATTCTCTCTGATCGTTATGTTGTTGTAGAAAATTAGTTGATGGGGATGGAGAAGAGGAAGAAAGGAAGNAAGGAAGGAAGGAAGGATATCGAGAAATATTCATGAATGAGGGTTCATGAAGTAAATATGGGTGGGATATCTACCGTCTTGAATTATGAGTAGGAATTATTGTATGATTTTTGTATATATTACTATTCACATCTTAAAACTGAGAGCATAGATGAAGATGTATATATATAGATAATAGTCTGATAGAAATTCCCACTGCACAATATTCCCTCTTCAGCAAAATGTATCGATTAAATGAATTATGTTTATTCAGTTAATTAACGCAAACAGCTTGGTGAGCTCAGGTGGCTGATTCGATCTTTGGTAAGAATAAAATAAAATTCAGTCCCCATTTTTGGGACTTAACTCCATCAGATCACAATAGAATAACTTTATATCTTTTTCATCGCATAGCTAGCAGAAAGAAAGAATACCTAGTGAGAATAGTGGTATAATTATCCTGCACATGCATCCACAGCATCCGCACAGGTAGGCAGCACAGAACAGAGCAGAGCAGCCAATCCCTACTCTATCCTCTCTTCGAACCATCTATCTAGAACTATCGCGTCACCTTTGATCAACATTCTCTAATTCCCCTGCTTCCCAAATTCTTCTCATTTCCCTTCTACGCCTCCTTTTCCTGCTCTGGTCGATCAATATACCAACAAACAAGATTACTTTTCTTCTCGCCGTCTATTTTCCGTGTGTACCACTATTGCAGATATAAATATATTAATCAATTAATCACCGCGAATAAACTTCTCTCCCTCCCTGTCTCCCCCCCCTTCTCTCCACCATACCCCTCACCCATCCGGCTTGCACTCCCAGTAAAAATAAAACCAGAACTAGCACCAAACCAAACCAAAACAAAACACAATCAAAACGAAAAAAAAAGCAGAAAAAAAGAATCACTAACCTCCTCAAGCATCTCCCCTTTCCTAGCCCCCATCTTCTTTATAATCTTCTCACTCGCCACATTTCTCGGATCAATCTTCGCTACTAGTTGTTGTATCGATTTACGTGCTTTTGGGGCGTTAGTTGCGAGTTTGCGAGCTTGCGAGCTTGCGAGCATAGCATATGAGCATGCGAGTCTGCGAGCATACGAGCCTAGGAATCCCAAAAAAAAAGGAGAAAAAAGAAAAGGAGAAAAACAAACATTCAAGCCCCCAATAAACATGCAAACACATCTTCACAGCCTCAGAAGCAAATCCCTTTCCCCAATAATCATAATTCATACAATAACCGAATTCTAAACCTTGTGGTGAGGGACGATTGGTTCCTACCATGCCGATCATTTTTGGGGTTTCTGTTGAGAGTGGGTAGGTGTTAGTTGATGTTTTGGGATGGGATCGAATCGGGTGAGATAGGGTGAGAGGAGGGAAGATATGGAGATTTTGTAGTTGGTTATATTTGGTAGATAGAGGGAGTAAGTATGGTGATTTGGTCATTTGTGGATTTCTTGAGTGATGTGATATGATATGCTCTGCCGGATTGATGATTACGGATAGGAAGGGGAATATTGGTTTTTGGCGCGTTTGCAATTGCACTTGCACTTGCTCATGTTCCGTCTATTCCCAGATCATCAACTAAACTTATCAACATCGTCATATCTTTATCCAGATGTAATTCCACTCCTCTTAACCCGAGGTCCCCCAACAACCAAACAGCAATCATACCCTCCGCCACCCCAAAAAAGCCAAACACAGAAAAAAAACACAAGCAAAAAAAACCCACTCACCATCCTCATCCTTCTCCTCATCCGCACCCTCCACCAAAATAACAGCCCACTTATCAATCCCCTCCTCCTTTCCACCCTGCTCAGCCGGCAACACAAAATCCATCAACATTAATGCTTCCTCTCTCGTCTTTTTCGCCGCATGTGTTCTAGATAGATAGATATTATTATCTCTCTCTATATCTCCTAGTCATCTCATTGAGCGGAGTACAGTAGTCGTTGTCGATCAATCATGATACTGTATGTAGAAGCCCCCTGACACAGCACTGACTGTGATTTTCCTTTCCTCTATGTCTGTTTCTCTCTTCCCAAAAATGAAAATAACACAGTAGAAAGCACGCATACAAGGACGCAAAACCAACAAGAAGAAGCAAATCAAAAATTTCCTCACAGGCAAAAAGAAAGAGAAAAAAACAGAGAAAAGAAAGGGAAAAACAAACGACCAAACAACCGCTCTCTCATCCCTCCATATATCCCAAAACCCATCAAAATGTTCTTCCACCGTGAGTTTCTCTAGACGTATTCTTGGTTTTGGTTTGTTGGTTTCCATTGTGTGTATTTGTATGTATTCGGCTTTATATGCTCTCTCTCGTGAAATGAATTTTGAGTAAATAATCTTATCGTCTTTCTTTCTTTCTTTTGATTTCCTCCCTTCTTTTTAGGGACGTGATTGTATTGTAGTTCAAGGTTAAATGTGTATTTTAAGTAGGTAAATTACGTTGTTCAAGATGAGCTATGAGCTACGCGAAGCTCGTTGTCTTATAGGCGTATGAGCCGAGTTGAGCTTGAGCTAGGCCGGTCAGTAATGGGGGCGGGGTAGTACAGGTATTCTGAATTGCTAGGTAGGTAGATAAGTGATAAGTATATGTAGGAAGAAGACCGGAATAATTATTTCCGTATGAGAAATTGCTGATTGTAGATTTTGGTTTGTTCTCTAGAAAATCTACGATTGAAATTATTGATCGTAGGTTATGGATTGATACGCCGTTTAGTGATACACCCGCTCGCCGGATGAGCAATCTCGGCGAACAGGCCTGGTACGATATGTACCTAGCATATCTCTTAAGCTTGGCGCGGAATCGGTATCGGAATCGGAGTTGGGATGCCCAATACCTAGGGATTATCGTGTTCCGTATTCAATAATTTGATAAGGATGAGATGAGTCTTAGTCGTGGCGATGAGGACGTGAAATATTTATCATTATCGCATTTCTTATCTGCTCTCTCGATAACCCTTCCTAATGAAGTATCTTTTGATTATGTATCCCATATCCATCCACAAAAGCATCCTCTGTTCTACTTACATCTTAACACACGGCCCTATGCACTCCCTCGGTCATCGGTCTCTTGCCTCCCTTTCCATGGCCCTTCGAATGCTTAACGCCTACACTCGAATGTTCCTTCTCCGCACTATGATCCTTGCTCTGGTTCAAAATACTCAAATCTTGCGTGTCACTCTCGATTAATCCTTGAGTCGTTTGGCAGATATCTGTAATCAACCGATCCAACAAATCGAAGCTCATACTTTCTCTAACTACCACTCTGAGAATTTCGGTATTGTCCTCATTTGGTGGCAATGGATAGTTAGGAATGATGTATTGTTTTGCTCTCAACAAATTAGAGATCGTCTCTTGTTTGAGATGGGGGAATTCCTTCTTGAACTCGTCGCTGAATCGGAATGCAACCACGGGTAAACCGGCATTATAGTCCGCGGATGTTTCGTCCTCGGGGCTGAAAACCTTTTCGGCTACGCCGGAAAATGTGAATTCACCCTTTTTGCGATGGATGTCGGACACACAGGTATACCAACCGGTAGCTTCAAGGGATTTTGAAAGCAGACGTGCGTTGGCCATGCAGTTTTCCATGATTTGGCGGTAGCCGTTGAAACCGAGATGGATGAGATTGTAATATTGAGCGATGACTTGTGCACCTGGTCGAGAGAAGTTGAGAGTATAGGACTCTTCAGTTCCACCAAGGTAATGTAGTTCGAAGACAAGATGCTTGGGAAGATAGGATTCATCACGCCAGATGATCCATCCTACACCTGCGTAAACAAGGCCGAATTTGTGACCTGATGTATTGATGGATTTGACGCGTGGGAGTTGGAAATCCCATTTTGGTCCACCGGCCTTGGCGTGTGTGAATGGTGCAACAAAGCCACCAGACGCTGCATCAACATGAATGGGAATATCGACACCAGTCTTAGCTTCATAATCATCAAGAATCTTGGAGATCTCCTCTACTGGTTCGTAATGGCCAGTGTAGGTACTACCTAAAATGACAAAAATACCAATGGTGTTTTCGTCAATATTCTCCTTGACTAGCTCAGGATCAAGTCTGTAATTTGACTTTTGTGAGACGGGAAGAATCCTTGATTCGACTTCAAAATATCTTGCGAACTTCTCCAATGCTACTTGGGCGTTTGACCCCATGATGATATTGGGTTTGGAGGTATCCTTTCCTTCCTTCATACGCTTTTCTTGCCAACGTCTCTTCATAGCTAATCCGCCAAGATGAATAGCCTCCGAAGAACCGGTTGTAGCAGATCCAATGGCTTTTTCACCCTTTTGTGCTCCCCAGAGATTTGCAATGATACTGACGCATCGTGCGTGCATTTGCATCATTGCTGGGTATTCATCTGCGTCTGACATATTCTTAGAGATATTTTCGAACATCAGTTGCTCTGCATGCGTTTCCATATATGTTCCGACGAAACTATTAATTATTAGCAGGTGCCGGACTTGGGAGAGGAGTAGAGTTTATCATACCTAGCCAAGTTCAAATTCGGCCTGCCATCAAGATCTAATTCATCTTTCAACAGTTGATGAACAGCATCGGCCGGTGCACCATCCTGAGGGATTTTGAATTTAGAGATCTCTTGTTTGGCGGCATATCTTGTAGAGTATGGTGTAACATGTGAAGTTCCTCCATTGGTATGTACATGCTGTCTGCCAGCATCTTTCATATGTAAATCGTGGAGCTTAGAAATAATTTCATCTGAATCGACCTGCCATTGAACTGTATCAGTTACAAAGATCAAATGAGTTCGGGGGAGACTCAAGAAAGTGGGAACTTACGTGACGTGCGAGAGACATGATGAAGTAATTGGGTTAGGAAGCTGTAGAAAGTGTTTTGGAGATATGGAGAGAGATTGATATGATCTAGAGAAGTAGTAGTAGATAAGGTGAGGAAGATGAAAAGTAGTATAGTAAATTGAAGTTTGGCAGGAAATACTGAAAGCTTTATTGACTTTTCAGGACCTGCAAGCTTACTTACCTCCTCTCCTAACCTTCTATGACGACAACTTGAAGGTGGATTTCTTTTTTTCTTTGGAGGGGTTCTAGACCATAGTGTAAGATTTAAGCCACAAAGACATCTTGATTAGATTCCAATTACTTAATGGAATACCTATAAACACCCATTCAGGTTCATTCAAGTACATCGAAATCCATTCAAATAGCATGGAAAGTTCCATTAATAGTTGTTGTCAATGTATATTTGGGTATAGTAGTGAATTTAGATGCATAAGTAAGTAGGCACGGGTATAAAATAAAGTCAAGCGTCATAGTGGTTCTTGCAGAAAGAAAAAGCTTGTTTTGTAACCTTGTAAATTACGCGTTGCTGAGTAGGTAATTTACACTTCCTTAACTACATAGTACTAGTACCTGGGTAATACAATTTCATTATCTAGTAACATTTGATTCTTCTCATAAAATAAGTTCAAATATGAGTGGGTACTGGAAGTATATCCTCATGAAACATCTACATGAGAAATCAAATCTTTGGTTACAATGTTACTACAATCCTATCTATCACCGCATCAAATTGGGAAGAAGAATCGGACATGGACATTTCTTTACTCCATATTCATAAGCCATCGGTGTTTATAACTTCCGATTGAGGGGTAAATTTATAAATATTTAAATATTATTGGTCAAAAGCCATGGAAATGTGCATAAAGGATTTCAAACAAAAGATTGATTCGCCGCCTTCCCCAGTCAATGATGTTATGATTTTAGAAAATCATCCAAGCTCAAGCTTACTACATACTACATACTACTTCATACTTCATCATACGCGTATTCAACCTCAGTTTGGAGAGTTTGAAAGAGCAAAAGAATATTACAAAATCAGATATTTAATATATATATAAAAGGATATAGACATACATATATGATACTTCTTTTTGTTATAGACTTTCAATTGCATTGAAATCTTCTTTTTCCAACAATTTTCGTGAATTTACAGTAAACTTTTCCGAGTTGCGAGTCGTTTCACAAATCATCAGCCTCGGGAAACACCTCGCATCTGTTGGTCTACGCGGCGAGTATTGGCATCAAAAAGGCGTCATACTTGACTAGTCTTTGTTAATTCCCTTATATTCATTCATAAGCTCACTTTCTCCTTTTGATTCTTCATCTCCATCTTCATTCAAAACCCATTCATACAATAACAAGATGAAGTTTTCAACTACTATTTTGCCACTTGCGGCAATTACTACTGCTTTCGTTATTCCAGATGAAAGATTAACTACTCAAATAATTGCAGAATCTCACGAAGCTTCAAAATCATGGCTCGATAGACTCTCCGAAACTAAAGACGATATCTTCTCTCATGTCGAAGGTTCTGTTCAAGATGCTAAACATTTCAGCGAAAATGCATTCGACACTGCGATGCAAACCCTCTCCGAAGCTAGCCAAAAGACATCGAATATGATTGAATGCCATCATTCAATGACTAAGTTTGATACACAAGGCTGGTTGGATTCTGCCATGTCTGCTGTCGAAGATGTCGATATCTTTGATGGCCATCATGAAAAGTCTCCTCATCGTGGACCACCTCACCACGGACCACCTCATCATGAGAACCCACATCATGGTCATGGCAAACCCAATTTGACCGTCTACCAGTTGATAAACGGCAGCAAATATACGACTAAGTTAGCAAAGCTCATCAACGAATTTCCTGATATTGTCGAAGCATTGAATGGCACATCTGCAAACTTTACCGTGTTCGCACCAACAGACAAGGCGTTCGAAAAGATCCCAGATCATCATAAACATAAGCCATCAAAGGAATTGATCGAGGCTGTTCTCAAATACCACGTCTCATCAGACTTCTACCCTGCCGGTCGTGTTTTGGTATCTCATACCATTCCAACATTACTGAAGGAGAGTAGTCTAGGTGATGAGCCACAACGTCTTCGAGTTGGATTAGGCCTCAAGGGTCTAGCTGTCAACTTTTATAGCCGTATCGTTGCCATCAACGTTGTATGTTATTCCTTCCTACTTCGTGGTGTTCACTCAGACTAACTTCAGCCAGTTTGGAACAAACGGTGTAGTTCATGGAGTCGATAGTCTCCTCCTTCCCCCACCACCAGCCCTTAAGATTATCGAATTCCTCCCTGGAGAGTTCTCCACCCTTCAACTTGCTCTCGAGAAGACTGGACTCTTTGATGCAATTGCTTCGTCTCACCATGAAGGTGGAACTCTTTTTGCACCTAACAACTGGGCATTCCAGAAGCTTGGTCCAAGAATCAACGCTTTCCTCTTCAGCAAATACGGTCAAAAATATCTCAAAGCGCTTCTTGAATACCACGTTGTTGCCAACCAAACACTCTATTCTGATGCTTTCTACAAAGCCAAGTCCACCAAAGTCGACCCCAACTCTGTTGACTCTTCATCCATCCCCAAGGGAAAATTCCACGTCGATTTACCTACTCTTCTCAAAGACAAGAGCCTCAGTATCGACATTGGCCGCTTTGGAGGCTTGATCAGCATTCGAATTAACGGATTCAACAGTGTAAGCGTACAGGATGGAATTGCCCGAGATGGAGTCATCCACATTTTGAGCTCCGTTATCATCCCACCCAAGGCTCCAAAAAGTGGAAGTGAGGAGGGAATTTGGATGGGTGAGGAATTGGAGCTTGAGGATTTCAAGGAGAGGTTGTTGCCATATTTGGATGCACATGATGAAGAACTTTAAGTACCATATTCGGGTAGGAAATTTCCGAGAATATGGGATAGCTTAGGAATATGTATGCAGCATAGGTTAGGATAATTAATGAATGACTGATTTTACCATGCATATTTTACCGCTCGCTCTAATGGCATTGCATGTCACCACTTTCTGCATAAACAGAAATCCTTTTGACTTCTGAATGTGCCGGTTAAAATAGTTCGTGAGCTTGAGAGAATTGACGGGTTAACGGCCTCTGAGACTCGTCTGTTTCTACATGCCTAAGTGTGATTGAATCAATACATCCATAAATTCACACCCGTAGAGAGCATGTAGTGCAGGCAAAGGAACAATATACTGTAGATTAAGGTAGATAAAATAATTTAGAAGAAAGAAAGGAAATTTTATAGGTTCTGGAAACACTGACTGTTTGCTTTATTTTATTTGGGGCATGATTGGGAAGGACTTTTGTTCTGGATATTTTAAATGTATATTTATATTTCGAACAATGAACTCAGTTAGCTTATAGGGATGGATATACTGTATATCTGCAGCAAATTGAATTGAGTTAAATTGGAGATTATATCTCAAAATATTAAAGCTGATAGGGTGGATTTTGAGATTTACTGCACTGCATTAAGCAGAGTAGTACTGGCTGGCTACTTATCTTCAACTCACTCACATATACATCATCTGTAAGATAAATGAGATACGAGTTTTTTGATTCTTTTTTTTTTTTTGCCTTGGCGAAATGCTTGGTTATGGTACGGTTTGGTTTGTATGGTTGCTCGGATTATAATAAGAAGGATGAGAAAGTAGCGAGGAGGTGGAAGGGAGGGTTGATGTAGTATATAGCTGTATTTTTTAGTATTTTTGGTATTACGGTAGTATTTAGAGTATTATACCAAATGATTGGGTTGCTCACCTTAAGCTTCCTTGCAATCTACTTGATGTGTCTTCGAGTTAGATATATGATTTGTATAGATGATTAACATATCTACTGTAGGCAATTCGGGGATGATAAGTTAACCCCCCGCCACCCTCTCCTATGATAGAAGAGCTCGGATTCATTAATAAATATGGGGATTTGATGATACAGGAGAGGTTCATGGGTTGGCTACCTGTGACTTCGGAATCATTCTGGATTATTCATTGAGTTGCTGCAAATAGACTAAGTCCTCGGCAGCAGATACAATCTACTCTTGCGACTGGAGCGAAGGGGAATTCACATGCTACATATGGTTTCGATAGATCCGGATCTCACAAAAGATTTATGGGGAACTGGGAGAATATTGTATGTATGCAGATTAATGATGGGTATAAAAGTATATGTTTCTTGCCTATTTTGCAAGACACGATGTACCAATGGAGTGCAGAATCACTAAGAACTATAGCTAGCACTAATCATACATCAACTCTCCCGAAAAAGACACCCTATGTTTTGTTTCTTATAATAAGAGTAAGAATACAGTGCGCGTAAGAGTCGAGCTGAGATATTGTATCTGTTGGTAGTATTGTGAGAATGGGAGTATGAATGTCTGATTGGTGATAGGGGGTTGTGAGTGCGTGAGTGCTGATACGGATGTGATGAATGTGAATGGGAAGATAAAGGGTTAAAATTGTTGTGTTTTGTTGGAGTGGATGGGATGGAAGTTGATATTAGGAAAAAGGGGGGATTTATGTAATAAGAGGCATGTAGAGATTTTATTTTTCAACCAATAATCAATCAATAATGAAGTAGAAAGCTTCTCTATTCACTAAAAGAAGTATAATTATAATAACTATGTAGTTCAATACCCTTCACTTTTCACTTTACTACTCCTCCGTAAAACCCGGCACCGCTAGTAAAAATCCAGCACTATCTATCTTACCCCTTCCCTTGAACATCCCCTTCACCTCCCCATATTCCTCATAATTGCCCGCCTAATCAATAAGTATCAATACCATCTCACATTGACTTGCACACGCAAGCTAGGCTTCAACACACAAGTCACTCTCATCAAGCATCATCGTCTCCACACAAGCGACTGGAAATGAGTATTATATCCCCGATTACGCGCTGAATTAAATGGCTGTGTGAGCGTGAGATGGATTTGGATAAAGAAGATTGCTCGCATGATGTTTTGGGCTTTGTTTGGTCATCTGGGTAGTATTTTGTTTGGGTGGTTGTTGCTTGCTTGCTTGTTTGGTATGCTTGGTTTGGTGGGTTATATGTTGTTGGTGGGAAATAGAGGATACATGATGGAAATGGAGTAGATTAGAGGGGTTTTATATTGAGGTATTGCAGTTGCAGGAGTAGCAGTAGGATGTATAGCAGATTGGTTCTATTACGGTTTGAGATGTGCTTCTGTAGGTGGATACGGTAGATATATAGATGGTGTGTAATTGTGTATACAAAAAAAAAGGCTGGTTCTACATCGAATCTTTTAAAAGAATCATTGTATGCAATTATGTGTAGAGAGAAGATTAGCATGTATGATGCGCGGATCTTCATACCAAGATCTGAATGGCGGTTATGTTGGTGGTTATACAGTAGTAGATCTAAATCTTTTTATCGATCGACCGGTGCTGAAGTCAGGCTTATTATGGTATCTGAAAATAAGCCTTGTTATGAGCTCAGTGCATTTTGTGAACAATCTTGCATCCATCTAGTAATCCTTTCTCCTCTCTCCTACATCCTGTCATAAGAGGAAGCAGCGAGCAAAATATCAACGAGGACTCGAAGAAAAGCATAACTCCCCATTCTCCTTCTTATTCCCACTCCATCTCCTCACTGGTATCTTCCACCCAAATGTACCGCCTTCGGAGTCAGTCACTTTCCTATCTTTATCCCCATCTCTATCCCCATCCCTATTCTCATCACGATTCTCATCCAGCAAACAAGGCGCAGCAGCATCATCATCATCAAACAACATACCCCAATCATCAACCATAGTCATCCATTCCTCATTAACTCTCCTATATTGCTCCGATCCCACACCGTGATTGATTGCTGCGATGGATAGCTCGTAGCTTTTTGATTCAACGGCGTGGGTTGCTTTTGCTTGTTTTGTTTCTTGGGGTTGTTTTGGGTTTTGTGGTATTGAAGTGGAGGGTTTGGGATTGGATTTTGGGGCTGGGGCATTCATTTTGTTTTTCTTTTGGGTTCCCGCCTGAACGGATCTTGGGCTGGTTGGGTGGTTGGTGTGTAGTCTTTATAACTCCTAGTCATGCGAGGGAATGTGATAGAAGTTGATGTTGTGGTATTATGGCTGGATATAAGTTGACATGCATGTTTAAGAAAATAATAAGAGAGATGACTTGGGTTTTTATACTCATCATTCTTGAAGCACGGTAGGCAATTAATTCATTATGGTGTATGGTTAAGAAACACCCTATGTTAGACTTATGATTCACGGTCACCTTGACGGTACTAGTAGATTCAAAATCAGTCATGTGCAGAACAGTGGTTCACATCTTCGCCCATTGATTCACTTCTAAGAAGAACCAGGATCGCTTGATCATTCCCATTCCCTATCCATATGTTAGGGAAACTACGCACAGAAAGGGGTGGTATTACAGGAGGTGCTTCCTGCGGATATAAATATTATTTTCTTGTGATTTATAACATAACTCGGTCTCATGTCCAAGTCTCAATATCGCACTTCAAAGCCTCATCAACGATGCATGGTTCCCCTCTTTTAGAAGCGAAGTAGAACACCAACTCATTTTCGGAGTTGAACACTGTATTCTAAAGAACTGAAATTGTACCAGCAAGAAGATACCGATAACTTAAGTGGGATTCATACACGGGCGTGTGCGCGGATTGCGTAATCCTTGAAGATAATGAGCTTCTATTGAAGTCTCAACTATTTACAATAACTTGAATGATCGTTAGGGATTGGCTGGGCTCGAATCAATCACCGTTCGCGTCTCAATAAGCAATCAGGTCAAACTGAATGGAGAAACATACTGCTTGCTTAGTGAATCAACAGTGTGGTTTCTGAATTTTTATACTCTCCAGGGCATTAGCACAGATATGATGTACTCAGTACTCTATTCAGGTAGATATTACCGTATTGGATATGGTTGATGAGTGATGAATATTTCCAACTCTGGATAGGCTTTACTTGACCACTTGACTACCTTACTTGATACTGCAATCGTAGAATGATTTTCCATGCCATATTTGAATCGAATCACACAGCTCGATATAGCTAATCGCCTGTTCGCAGTATAGACAAGTCCATAAAACCACACACTCGCACCTTGTGTTCCCAAAGATCAAATCGACTTCCTTCCTACAATCAAATCAATCAAATCAAGTTACACAAATCGCAACTCCGAACTTTCAAACAGACCCAAGCAAATTCAAATTCAAATTCAAATCCAAACACAAACAAATCAATCACGAGAAATAAGAAAGGAAAGAAAATGCCACCAACCCAACCAAGCGAATCCGCAAAAGACGCCCTGCGTGCTCTTCAGCTCCAGGCAATAATAAACTATGAAGAAGAAATGGCGGTAGTTAAGGAGAAACAAGGGGTTAATTCTCCGAGATTTAAAGAGTTGCTTAGTGCGCAGATGATATTGAAGAGGGAGTTGGGTTGGTGTTGAGTGTGTGGGGGAAGTGGGGGGTGGGGACTCGGGAGGCTAGGAGGGATGTATGGAAAGTGTGGATGGGATGTGGTATATGGATGGAGAGATACTAGAGCGACGGGGGATAGATAGACTGTTTGCGTGTATAATATAGAGGAATTCCAGAATTTTACAGATACCCAGGTTGAGAATTTGCTGAGTTTCGTGCACCAGAGGATACAATATTCATTAACCAGCCTGTTAATGCAATACCTCGATACTTAGATTTTATTGCATGATTAAGAATGCTGTCAATACATATGATCAAGTCAGGGACCGGTTCCAATAACTTTTGTGTAAGAGGCCCGGCTTTAGTACCTAGCTCCTCCAGAACAGCCTTCATCATGTTCGTGAATCCCACTTGTTTCCTAGCACTGAGGACTTTTTTCGCAAAAGCTGATGGCCAATGTTGTCAATTCAAATCATTAATAAGGTTTAAACAATTAAATCTTCAAATCTAAAAACTGTTGTTTAGAGATTAGTTTATTAAATTGATTTGAGACTTCGAAAGTCGTTAATACTAGGTAAGTTATTGCACCCATTGGTGGTGTTCTACGAGAATGCTCTTTCCTTCTTCCTTCCTTCCTTGCAGGAACATTATCCCAACTAATTTTCTTATACTCACACCCATGCTACTCCCCAACTTACCATACCGTTTTATCTTACCAAAAATATCTCATCTCTGTACTCAAGCACCCTACTTCATATCAATTCAAATACAATCGTTGAGACGACTGTGCCGACTCTGCCGGCATTGCTCAGTACCGGCTAGGGTGACCGATGCGACCAACTCAGCTGAACTAGCACGGTCGAGGACTATTCACATCTTCATGCAAGAATCTCATGTGCGCATATAAAAGCATCGCATTTAACTTCGTATTGATGGTTGATTGTATGCCATTCCACTACCCATGCATCTCCATCAATCAACCATAAAATCCCATACCCAAAGCTTCGAATCCATGAACGCATCAAACCATCCCCGCTCCTAAAAAACCCCGCTTGAACCATCAATTAGAAAGTTTTGAAATTGGCACTATCCAAAATAAAAAAGTTGATCGAAGCAACAGTCGAGTACGTCATCTTCAAGATCAACGTTACAAAAACCCCCCAAAACTAGTAGCGCGAAGATAAAAAGAATTACCCCCGCACTCAATAAGACCGATGCAAACGCTGTCCAAACCAAAATGAGTAGTCCCTTATTACCAAATGCCTGGATGCCAATATCCTTGCCGTACTCATTTATCATAGCTATAGCATGATTGCGGGTTACATGGAAGACGGTAGTTGCGATGAAGGAGACAGTGACCATACCCTATTTCGTCCATGAAAGAAAGTATCAGTGTTATTTGGAGTTTCAACGAATCGCAGTGCTTCAGCGTAGGAGGAAATGAGAGGTGTTGTTGAATACGCACCAGTATTATAACCATGTGCAAGACACATAACAAATCCGAAAGTCCCTCACCACTCATGCAAGTGTATTTCCGAAATACAGGCAAAAGCATGAAAAGAAAACAGCCGATGAGAGACAGTATGTAAAGTGAGAGAACGGCGTGCATGCTTGCCGTGAAGGAGGATTCTGAGTCTAGTCGAAAAGCTACAGCACAATGTATGAATTAGTATTCAGCGGTGGTGGGGCATATAGTAACGGACTGAACTAGAGTAGAGTAGGATTTATACATACCTATCCCTGGCGGGAAGCTCAAATTATCCATTATTGCTGATGCATTTTCTCTGCCATACAAGGTCTCCAATTCTCTTTCCAGTGTCTCTTTTGGTGAAAAACTCACTACCAAATACGAAAATTAGAAAGGTAATTCTGAAAAGTCAATGCAAGAGAATGAAAAATAAAAAGGGGGAGGAATGAAGGGAAGGAGGCGAGGAAGGAAGAGTAATAGAAAGGCCGGTATGAGGTCAAGTTAGGATTGACATGCGAAAGCATCGTATCAACGATCAGAACAACGCTACACTTGCACCCCCAAGAATTGCAACATAATTCGCGCAATCCAATTCAAAACACGAAAAAGGGAAAAACAAAAGGCTCCGCACTCACCACCAATATGGCCAGAACTCGAATGGCACACCCTATCCTTTACTTTCTCTTTCTCTCCGTCTTTCTCCGCAGTTCCATCTCCCTCTCCCAACACCTCATCAGAATCATAAAAGCCCTCACACTTCGCCGTCATGTAAAGCTCCAAAACATCATGCACTTCTTTTAAATCCCAAACCACAACTTCCTTCACATCATTACCACTTCCAACAAACCCATCTTCCTTCGTAATATTCACTCCATTACTAACACCAGCACCAACAACAACGCCAGCGCCCTCTTTGAATCCTCTCAAATCTAAACTGATCACCGCAAAACCAGGCAAAAGATTAGATGTATGACCCGCTAACAAAATTGCGAAAATCAAAATGCAAGCGCATAAATTGAAGAAGTGAATGGGGTATAATAAGATCGGAGTTTCATTTTGTGGTTCTGATGGTGGGTATCTGACAATTTGGGGAGGATTGCCTTTTTCGATAGCGGAGGGAGTGGGTTTTTCGATGGAGCAGGGAGTGGATGAGCGGGAGGGGAAGAGGGATGGGGCTGGTGGGGATTTGGTAGCTGTGGCTTCCATATTGTAAGGAAAAGCTTGGATTTGTATGTTGAGTGGTAGTTTGTAGATGATTAAAGTAAGGAGAGAATTGGAGTTTGGGAGGAGGAGGGGAAGAGGAGGATTGTAGGATTTAAATAGAAAATTGTACAGTAGTTTTTGGACTTAGTTTTCTACTTTACTTTGGGTTGATTTGAATGAATAGGATTTAAGTGAATAGTAAGTATCATATGAGTAAGTCTTTGTTTGGTCTTCCAACTCTTTCCTCGGCTTACAGAATATGCCTCACCCAGGACATTCACCTTGGAGATACAGTATTCACTCCATATCATCACCTCAACTACCATATTGACATTTTCCCCCCATACACAAGGGTATACAAAGCCTCCACAACAATTAACATAAAGGATTGCATATAGCTACCAAATAACATTCTTTACTTTACATACAGTAATCCAAGTGTAATTGGACCAAATACAGCCCAACCCTCCCTCGTAACTGTCTGCTGCTGTTGTATAGCGGAGCCGTTTGGTGTTATTTACTGCTCCCGTGTTCTCTCCAACATCCTACCGAGTCTGTATTCACCAAGCATCCCAAGATTCTCTGATACATTATGCATCTTGTATCTCATATTCACCACACATAAACCGCAAGTACTACTGGTTATTAACCCCGCATTCCCCGCTCTTGCCGTTTTGGGACATGGCAAGTATTGAAGAAGGAAAGAGCAACAGAAGATAAAAATTTCTGAGTGCGCCAAGTGGGTGTAATAATTCTTTAAATTAGCACCCTCTCAAGTCCATCCTCCAATGTTCAATTTTGATTTGGTAATTGAAGTTATTGTTGACTCAATTGTTAAGTGAAACTTGGACATTGAAATTCTTCAATTCAAAAATCTTTTGGTTGGATATTTGATTTATTAAAAAGATTTGAGACTTTGAGAATAATTATTCTTTCCTCGTCCCTTCCTCGTCCCTTCCTCTTCCCTTCCTCGTCCCTTCCTCGTCCCTTCCTCATCCCTTCCTCTTCCTCTCCATTTCCTCTTTCTCTTTATTTCCTCTTCCTCTTCCTCTTCATTTCCTCTTCCTCTTCCTCTCCATTTCCTCTTCCTCTTCTCTTCCTTTCCTTCACTAACAACAATCATGCACGAAACAGCCAGTCTCATTGTCGCCATTGTGGCCACTTTTTTTACTTTTGTAGCAGTAATTTTTGCTGCTCCTTTTTTCTTCGACAGAATGGGATGGAGGGTCCCATTTGTACCCCCTCTGAGATTACCAGTACCAGAGCTTCCGCCGCTCTCCCATCCTCCTCCTCCTTCAGCCTTTGCACCTGACTCCGAAGAGCTTATTTTGCTGAAAGAAATTCGCCAATATAGCGAAGCCACGGCGACGCTTCTTATCATCCAAAACCAGGATAAATCCGATTATGAGCTGAAAGAGCCCTTCCATGAGTTTGATAAACTCGCAATTAAAGGTTGAAATTCGAAAACGACACTATTCTTATCACTATTCTTAACACATCCTTATTAATACAAATATACTTACCATCAGCGATTAGCTTGCACTTCTCCGCAGTGCTGGTGACTAGTAGCCCGAAGTTTCGGGTGAAGCTAAGACAAGCCCTTTATCTATTCCGCTCAATTTTCAGCGACGAAACTTCCTACACGTATATACTGACAAAAGTTTAGTACCTTTCGGTCAAGGCTTCTTTCGCTTGTATGGACGGCCTTTCTCCACAGACAATATACTTTACCAAACTATTTGCGGTACGACTTCCTTCTACAATGGCGGTTTATTCGAAATTATACGACGATTATACAGTTCCCAGCACTGTAAGTCGACTGTACGGGTTAAAAGTCTCGCGGAGCATATTACGGGGTGTAGCTGGCTGGGGTAGATACCGATATATGGGTTTCTGTTGGGGCTAGACGGAATATAAGGCCATTGAGGCATTCTACGAGTATAAGAAGTGATGGATAACGAGGAGATTTGAGACTGGCTTCACTTGAGGCAGTGGGATATGGATTAGGATTGGTTCGGCTGGGAATATCTTCAGTTTTGAGAGAGCATCGTGCACTTAGGAGAGCCCTATGTGCTCTGGGACCTATATGGAAGTGTGTGGAGTTAGAACAAGGTCTGAGCCTAGCTCGGGTCTATAAAAACACACCATAGTACCAATAAACAACGATGTCATCTGTATCCTGAGAATACCCTCCATTACCGTGCCTTGTTGTGAGCTACATCCCACGGGTAAGAATAATCCGGTTTAACAATAGCTACGCTGTTGAATGGGAAGAGATGGCCATCTTTAAGCGAGATAGAGAGTTCCGCCTAGATAGAACTATGTAAGTTGAATACAGCTCTTTTTTTCCATAGTGCCTCCACGTTCGACTAGTCGGAGAGCGATGTAATTATATTTTAGGCTCAGACTATATATAGCATCATCGAAGTAGAGAATGAATTTTTGATTCGCTCTCTTCTTCTCCTCAGGGCCTTATCATTTACAGCATATAAGTTCCCCCAGCTGCAATTTCCTAACTGCCACTTTGCGACACTGTAATTTACCATCTATTTGAATCAAATTGCGCCAATCGAATTCCCATAACTAGCGACTATATCATACGCCATACATACGAATAAACTGCGGGGCACAATGGGATTCTTTCGAAAATTATTTTCCCACTTTCGAAAGCGTCAGAAGGCCTCTGCGTCTGACTCTCTCGAGGGACCCTCTACGTCATCATCGCCTGTGGCCTCTGCCACTTTCAAGGAACCCTTGGCACTGTCATCGTCTATTCTCGAAAAGGTCCCCATAGATATCCTGCTATGCATCACAGAATACCTTCCGTCATCATCAGTCATAGCCTTCTCCCTTTCCTGCAAGCAGCTCAAACATTTACTCTTCCACCCCAATCTTCCAAAAGTAATCTCCTCAACAGAAGATACACTTACGCTGCTTTCACTCCTGGCTTTCGACCTCCCTAATCAGGTTGTATGCAGCGCCTGCAAAAGACTTCACGATATGCAAAATCTGCAGCGGTACAACTGCACCACCTACGGCTCTGTGATTGGTAATCAGTACAAATCTTTACGCTTTCCAACCTGTGTAAAGAGGGATCGGAATAATGAGACTTGGTTCATCACATACTCATTTGGTACCACCGCTTTCAATATGGCTATAAAAAGATACCACCACCAACCCGCGTGTACGAAATTATTGGAGCTGATGTCTGACTCGGCGAAAGGACGTATGCTGGACATGGGCAACTATGTGCGGCAATTCCGAGATGAATGTCGCGTCATTTATCCAGGACGTCTAATACACCAACTTCAGAGCGTGCACATTCGGCAGAATTCCCTGAGTGCGACTCCGCCTTCTGTAGACGAGCTCCCCTTCGAGATAATATGCCGGCACGTGAAGTTTCGAGAGGGCGCACAAAATATTGGTGCCGGGGTAAAGAGATGTCAACAATGCCGCACCGAATACCGTATTGATTTGAAGTACTATGATGGCCGTGGATTAGCGATATTCTTGACGAGATGGAAGGATTTGGGGCCCGGGCCGGAGGATCACATCTGGAAGCAACATCTTCGATTTGACGAGAGACCGCCTCAGCTTCGGGGGCTTAGAGCGATGTTTATTAATGGTGGAGTGAGAGCACAGAGTAACACTCCAGTGGCAGCAGGAGTGCAAAATCAACTTGAGGAGGCCTGGTCACAAGATGAGGGCGAGCTATCTGCTGTTTTCGGGGTTGGCGATGACTACAAATTTGATTCGCTGCTGACAGCGGAGAACCAGGCTGCGCTGCTCCGATTTCAAGAATATAACTGTGTAAAATATCGAGCACGTATTGCCAGGGAATGGGCAGAAAACAATCCCGACACACCTACATAAAAAGCATACAGCAAAACCTCGATGCAAGGATGACTGCTACCGGTCGGTACACTAATTCATTAACCAGGCTTTTGAGCCTGAAATCGACTCAATAAATCAAATCNTTAAAACAAAAGCTTTTATATTTAAGAATTTGATTATCATCTTAAACCGAAGGTTAAAGAGTCCTGATGCGAGGGGTTCTCCGAAAAGATCTATATAGAGAAAAAATAT
The DNA here is from genome assembly GCA_000812885.1 of Lanzia echinophila. Taxonomy (NCBI): domain Eukaryota; kingdom Fungi; phylum Ascomycota; class Leotiomycetes; order Helotiales; family Rutstroemiaceae; genus Lanzia; species Lanzia echinophila. Next base: position 21,769 of record JWJA01004532.1, read on the forward strand.
AAAAGAATGTAATGCCGTAAGATCACAAGGAGAAAGTAGGAGAAGGGGGGGAGGAGGAAGAAAAGGATGGGGGAGGGAGCAGGAGAAAGAAGAGAATAAAAAGAATTAACAATTACATTTCTAACCTGTCCGGTTCAAGAGCTCCATCCATACTACTATATACACCTCATCCCATCCCATCCCATCCCATCCCATCCCATGCCATCTCATCCAATATCACTCTTCCAAATCTTCACCTAACTTTCCACCCCAACTTTCCACCCCAACTTCTCAAACTACAATATAACCAAAGCCCCCAAAACCAGAACCAAAACTCGCAACCAAAGATCCAAAAATATAAAACATTATATAAGGTAAATTTCTTGGTAAACCGAAAAACAAACCACAACATCTTAAAAAACCGTGATGGGCTGAGTTATTTGATTTGATTTCATTCGGATCTTGCAGAAAGGTGTTCTAGTGTGTTTTTTTATGCTTCTTTTTCTTTTTCTTTTTCACTGGAAGTAAATGGGTGTTAGTTTGATTTGGTTTGGTTTGGTTTGTTTTGATGCAGGGCTGGAGTGAGGGGGAAGAAGGGGGGAATTCACTGTCTGTTTTTTCATTTCGCATTTTGGTTTATGTTTGATGAATGTATAAGGCTTTATATACAGCTGTTCTTAAAATCTACAGTACTAGACAACTTCTATTAGCCCCCCCATCAAAAACACACCAAAAACAGCCATTTTACTACATTTTTAAATAAGAACTTTTAT